>PVJH01009092.1:0-81212 GCA_004026705.1 Nesogale talazaci | reverse complement strand
GTTAATTATTTCTGCAATCATGGGGAAATTCCATCTATTTCCATACTTAATTTTCACTGTTGCGAAAATATGTAATAGAGTCCAGTGTATTAAATTGTCATAAGAAAATGAGGTAATACATGTAAAACACCCTAAAGTATAATGTCTGGTGCATAGTGAATGTTTGGGGGAAATGGTGGCAATGTCTATTAACAAGGAGTAAAAGGAGAATCCCCAAAGTTTCTCCAGTGGATGAGCTTCATCAGAGATGTAGGAGCTTTTTAGAGTGGACCCAGTGCTAACACTTTGGGACTCTGTCTAGAGAAAACTGATTTACTCAGACTGTTTGATGATCTGTAGGGCACATGTCCATTGAACTCTCAGCAATGGAAGGCCATTTGCATTGTTCTATTAATATAGTGACATGATGAAAATATCTTTAAGAGATTAATATTGAAGTATTGAGCATGGTTTGGACAAAGAATTCTTAATAAATTCATTTCCCATTACTAATATTTTTAAAGAAAAATGGTTGTTTTAGTTCTCTGGACATGTATATTCATGCATATTCAGAATATTCACTCCACATAGACTCCTTCTTGTTCTAGGTTGTTGAGACCTCCCTTATCTGTCTATCTGATGGGTGAAAGAACTTCTCATACAAATGGGTGGGTTAAAGAAAGCATCAATGAATTTGATATAAAATATCAAATTTTACTAGCTCCTGCGAACTATATGTTTAATAACCCTTTATACAGACTCTAGGTTAAGGTTTTTCACCTTTGTTCTTAAATTCTAATGATTTCTAGTCTCCAGCTGGCATAGAAAAGTAACAATCTGGAGTATTATGAAAAAGCTTTTAAATGGCTAGATTAAGTCATAGGAAAAAATGAGTGACTTTCTATCTTGATTTTATTAGACACATCCAGTTAATTCCATCACATTTAAAGTCAACTCATGATGCAGAAACATTCAAAAAAGCATATGTAAAAGATTATTGGTTTCCGGAGATGATATGCGCATCTCACTTGTGAAAAAACAGTCTGGGACTCTTTCTTTCCCTTCCCTCCATGTCTGGAGGGACTTGCCATATGCCAGGATGTGTGAAAAATCAACCTTCCATTAGCTAACAATAATTGCTATTCTTCTATGTTTGCTCAGGTATGATGCTCTGAATTAAAGTGAAGAGCACAGCAGTTTCCATTAATAAATACACCTCTAATATTATTCAATTCGATGTACACTCATGTTTACCCCCAGGATATTATAATACATCACAAGGTTGAATATTATGCTTATAGCATCTGTCATCAAAGTCAAAATCATACAGTTAGATCCACATAAATCACAGAAAAGCTGCCAACCCACAGCAAGAGTCAAACACATAACCCTCCTGTGCTACAGCCTTCAAAATATTGAAATAATTGATGGATAGTCTTCATTTATTTTCTCATCACCACCATTTCACTTCAGAACAATACCACATGGTGAGTCGGTCCACTCTGTTGATGCTAACGTGTGGATACTGTTTCCATAATTTAGTATGCAGCATGCAGATCGGAATGGACATGTTTATAAGGGATTCCATCTTGTCAAACAGAGGAGCAGGGAAAATCTGACAGCAGGCATTTGTCGGATATGGACAAATCTCTGCTGGATCCTGCTTTCGCTGCACAGTCCCTGAAGCATATAAAACTTATACCACTTTTATAAAGCCACACATGCATGAAACTGAGAGTAGAATCTCAAGTAGGAATTGATGACTTAGTAAAAACGTGTATAATTTCCCCATTTAAAAGGGAAATGGAAAGCTCATGAAGAAAACATTGTTCCTGAACAAAGGGATTAAAAATTCAAGCACCCCCTTTGAAGTTAGAAATCTTACAAAGCTCATCAAATCTGTTTAAATGTAGACATCTTCAATAAAGAGAACAGCTACAGCAGAATTAGGCAGCAACATTTTGGAAGTGCTGTGGTTCTTATATTTGACTATATTTAGTACAGAAAAACCCTACAGCAGAGTGGAAACAGGTAGATTTACTTGGAAGATTAGTAAATGCATATCATTTAAAAGGAGGGTTAGCAGTTCTAACATTTATATAGATTACTGTTTAAAAAATGTGTTTTTATCACACACACCCCAATTTGATTGCTATAAGTAGAAGCTCTGTGTGTATTTAATACATATTTCTCCATAAACTAATATAAGTTCTGGGGGCGGGGGGCGGGAATCAACATTGTAATAATTGAGACTGGTGCAGAGCAATTTCAAACAAAAGAAATGAGGCCAATTTACAATACAATGAAGATACTGTTCACAGGTTCCTGTAAGGAACATGGCTCACTTAAAATTCTGATTTCAGCTAGATTGGCTATTGAATTACTTGTCAGACCATACGGTTTCATTGCCATGCAGTTGTTCTGTATTGTTGATAGAATTAAAGAATAGATGATTAAGAGCATCCACAGTAGAATCAGTCAGTCTGCATTCAAATACCAGCTTAACCACATATTACTCAGGCCTTGGGCAGGTCACCTATGAACTTAAGTGTTGAGTTTTTCATTTATAAAATGGAGCTAGTTACAATGTCTAATTCCTAGAGTTGTGGTGATAATTAAATGAGACTAATAGTAAAGGGGACTGGGCACATGAAAAGAATTTCAACTTTTTTACATATTATTCTTCTCCTTAAATGTTTTCTTTGAAAAAATCATTTTATTGGGGGCTCCTACAAATTTTATAACTATCCATACATATATCCATACATTTGATTCCCTCATCATCTTCAAAACATGTGCTTTTGACTAGCGGCCCCCGGTTTCAGCTCCTCATTTACCCCTCCTTCCTCCACCCTTCCTCCCTCCTCAATAATAATCTACAGATCATTATTTTTCCATATCTTACACTGAAAGATGTCTCCCCTCATCCACTTCTCTTCTGATCATTTCCCAGGGAGGTATTATATGTAGATCCCTACAATTGGTTCCCTTACCCACCTTCCCTCCACCCTCCTGGTATCACCACTCTCATTATTGGCCCTGAGGGGTTTATCTGTCCTGAATTCTGAATGTTTCCAGTTCCTATTTATACCTATGTACATCCTCAGGTTTAACTGGATGTGTAAGGTAGAATTAGGATCATGAGAGTGGGGGTGGGGAAGCCTTTAAGAACGACAAGAGAGTTGTATGTTTCATCCTTGCTACACTGCAACCTGACTGGGTCATAATCTCCTTGTGACCCTTCTGTAAGAGGATGTCCAGTTGCTTACAGGTGGGCTTTGGGGCCCCACTCCGCACTCCCCCTCATTCACAGTGATATGATTTTTTTTTTTTTTGCTCTTTGACGTCTGACATCTGATCCCTTCAACACCTCGTGATCACAAAGGCTGATGTACTTCTTCCACGTGGTGCTTGTTGCTTCTGAATAAGATGGCCATTTGTTTACCGTCAAGCCTGTAAAACCCCAGCTGCTATATTTTTTGATAGCCGGGTACCATCAGCTTTCTTCACCACATTTTCTTATGTACCCATTTGTGTTGAACATTTATGTTGGGAAGGTGAGCATCATGGAATGCCAGTTTAATAGAACAAAGAGTTCTTGCATTGAGGGTGTATGTGAGTGGAGTCACAATGTCAATCTGCTACCTTAATGCTAAACCTATAAATATATGCACATAGATCTATTTCCCCCATCATCCGATATAAAGAGATTTACACATGTTCATGCCTTTAGTTAACCTCTATAAATGTGCTTTGCCTCCTAGTTCTTTCCTCCATTTCCTTTTACTTACCTCTTGTCCCACTATCAAACTCAAACTTCTTTTGGGTTTCAGTAATTCCTCTTGGTTACAATGCCCTTGATCAAGCCCTACTAGGTCTATTACACCCTCCTTGACACTGATTTTGGATCACTTGTTCCCTTGTCCCCCGGTTGGTTAACATCACTTTCTTAAATGTTCTAAAATCTATTTCTGTCCTTTCTTAACCTGTTTTCTATGCTGGTTCAAACTTATTTTTACTTTTTATTCAGTTTCCTGAGCATTAGCCATAGCAAAATTAGTGGGTCTTTTTTTTTAAGAGAATCACTATGGCAGTTACATAGTCTTTTGTCAACTTGAAACTTATGTGTAAAATGGTGGAGTTTACCTGTCAATCAAGTCACATCTGGATGACCTTGGAGGTGCTAAGGAGATAAATAGCTCCCTGGAAGCAGGGCACTTGCTCACTCCTTGACAGACACTCTAATGACAGGTCACATGAGACAGACTGATGGCAGACAGAGACTCAGAGTTAGAGAAGCTATGTGAGGACGCGTGCCAGTGCTGTGATTCTGACACCACCGAGGGATCCACAAGACTCCCGACCCACTGCCCTGTGATCTTCCTGCAGTAAGTGTCAATGCATGTGTTCCGTGAGCCTCAAGAGGAATTTACAGAATGGTATCAGTCATACGGGCTAAGATTGGACTTGTGGACTTGATCTGGACTGGGCTGGGATTTTTAAAAATATATAATTACTCTTTGATATAAAGTTTTTGAAATACATGTATGAATTGTTCCTTGGTATGTTTCTCTAGTCAACCTGGACTAACAAATCTAGCAAGATCAGAGAAAAGAGGTTTCTAGAGTATGCGTGTGTGTGTGTGTATGTATGTGTGTGTGTGTGTGAATTCCATGGAGTTCTATATAGTTGTTATGCTTCACCAGTAGTATTTTACTGTCAACTTGCTGCAGTGGGTGAAGTGAATACTTTCCTTTCTCCAAACTCAGTGTTTTTCTAAGTAAACATGAATGGTGACTAAAGGAACACAGGAAAAGAGCAGTTTAAGTAATGAAAGAGAAAAGGTATGGTAACTGTTGCTGGGACTGAACACTAGGATAGCCACTGTACAAAATGGTATGACACTTTCCTTACAAAGTTGGACAGACTTTGGTGATGGGAAAAGTGGGTGATGGGAGATAGTAGATGATATAAGATATGAAAATAATACATAGTTTATCAAGGGTTCCTGATGGAGAGAGAGTGGGAAAAGAGGTGGGGGGAATGAGGAGCTGATAGCAAAGGCTCAAGTAGAAAGAAAAAATATTTTAGAGATGATGATGGCAACATATGTACAAAAGTGCTTGGCATAATGGGTGGATTGATAGATTATGATCAGAGTTGGAAGAGCCCCCAATAAAGTAATGTTTTAAGTTGGAAATATAAATGCCAAATTTATTCCAATTTATAACTACCTTATGTAGAACAGAACAAAACACTGCTAAGTCCTCTACTTTCCTCACAATTGTTGTATTTGATCCTATGGCTGTAGTCACTGCGCCAATCCATTGAAGGTCTCCCTCTATTTCAAGACCTTCAATTTTGCTAGCCATGGTGTCTTTTTCCAGGGACTAGTTTTTCCTGGTAATATACCCAAAGTTAGACCAGAGAAGTCATTCCATCCTCCCTTCTCAAGAACATGCTGGCTTAATCCTTCCAAAACATATTTACTTTGTTCTTCTAGCATTCATTACTTTAAATATTCTGTACCGGAACCAAAATTCAAATTCATCAATTCTCCTATCTTCCTTTTACATAGGTGTGTAGTAAATTGAAAATATGATTTTAATCTGGGATACGTAGTGCTCAATGTGATATCTGTAATCTTCAATATTTTAAAGATGTCTTATATAGTAAATTGTCCAATGATGAATGCCATTCCATTGCATGCCACCTGATTCCATGAGTACTGATTGTGGATAAAAGCAAAATAAAATCCTTAATAACTTCAACATTTCTCCATTTGTGACCTGTTATATAATCCCACAACTTCACTACTTGGAATATAATCTAGAGGAATAAGTGCCATACCACAAGCATATATATTCATGCTAAAGAAGAATATAAGCAGTGATGTCCTTCCCAAAAAAGAATAGAAGCAACCTTGTCGTCCACCAATGGAAAAATAGATAAACTATGATACATACACTAAATGGAATACCACACAACATTAAAAAACATATGAAAATTTAAGAGACTTCATAACATGAATATAGCTAATAATTTCAAGCTATAAAATTGATCCCCCAAGGATAAAAGTTGTGTGAGACCCCTGCTGGCAAAAGTAAAGGATGGGGTTTTCAAACTTAAAAAGCCATTGTTTAAAGCTTATGCCTGGTGGGAGGGGAGGGAAGGCAGGTGGCTGAATAAATTGTAAACACATATTAACTTGAGTGTAGGGAGAGGCAATGTACAATAAATGTACAAATATCACAAAATGATTAAAGCAAAGAAAGACACTAGGAGGAATCCAAGAATTCAAAACAATAAGGATAAGCACTCTGCAAGTAAAACCCTGCAATAGCAATAATGATGACACTCAATGTGGGCACACAGACATTCAAACTGAACTAGAAGGGGAAGGAGAATTGGACTATATCCACAAATATATATACCAGCTTGATGGAAGATATTTCTTCTATCACACATTGTATCTATATGTGCTACAAATATGTCCATGAACACAGTTGAGCATACAGCAAGGAAAGTTATGAAAATGTAGTGGACAGAACCAACAGCCATGAAGGAGTTTCTTGCTGGCACTAGGGGCTCACAAACATAATCTCGGAGGTCTCCAAAGGCAAAGGATATCGTGCACAAAGCCAGCGTTCTACATCTTTCTTTGGTGCCTTAGACGCTTGTGAAAGTCCACCTAAGATTCAAATGTTAGCCTTTTCCCACCAAGAGCAAGATGAAAGAAAATAATTAGTCCCCCAAAAAACCCTGAGCACTAGTCAGGCTACAGTGACTGATTTCTCAGAACAGAGCCACAAGAGCAGGATCTCAGGAACTTGAGAGAAAAATGGCGAACAAGATACTTACAAGCTCCCAAGACTACAGCCTTGAGGTGCCCTTCAAGAGTGGAGCTGAATTCATCGCCCATGTCTCATCTTTCAATCAAAGAAATCCTAGAAAAGCTAGAAGGTGAACAATAACAGCAGGTGATTGACTAATCCAGCAGGGAAATGTTAGCATTATAAACTACAGCTATCATCCCAATACACACACTCATCAAAAGGATTGAACATGCATGACCAGAAGAGCAGTGTTTACCAGGATAAACCTCAGAGAACAATCACGGATAGAAAAGATAGATGAATAGAAAAGGTAAACACAATGAGGAAGAGAGAAGACTTAGGAGATCTTAAAATCAGTGAGACCACACGTATGAATTATTGAATTAATGACCAGTTTACTCTGTAATCTTTCATCCAGAGCACATTTTTAATTAAAACTTATTTTTTAGAGGTTATAGAAGTAAAGAATCTGATCTGATATAAGTAAGTCCAGAAGGGTTAGAGGAGGGAAAAGAGAGGAAGAGGACTGGTGAGAGAAATAAACAGGGAAATGAAATACAAAAATACTTCTTAGTCTCTTGAATTTTTCTTAAAATGAAAAAAAAAAGAGGTGGGGAAACTTTAGAACATTTTCATGTATCACTGATAATTTGATCATCTAGCGTTTTTGTTTTTCGTGAGAAAAAACTTTTATTGTTCAATTATGCAAAATTGGAGGCCAAATCCCCAAAAGAAACGTGGCAAAGGCAGGGAGTATGAGAGTGGAGCAAAACCTCACAACCTTTCTGCAATCACTTTATCCATAGTTCTTGAACCCCCTCCCCCATTCCTCATTGGCCAAGTCTACCTTAAACTGGTTTGCTTGTTTGGTTTTTTTCCCCATGAAAAATTTTACTGAGAGTATAAAAAAACTTAAGTAGGGTGGCCATAGACTAAGACATCTTTGAGAATAAACTATTGTAAGTAGTTACCATATAGACTCAAGCATCAGCTGACCCAAATATAAGCTGAAGTACCTAATTTTACCACCCAAAACAGGGATAACTTATTGACTGCAGTATAAGCCTAGGATGGGAAATGCAGCAGCTACTGAAAATTTCAAAATAAAAATAGATACCAATAAAACTATATTAGTTGAGGCATCAGTGGGTTAAATGCTTTGAATATTTATTTCAAAGAAAACAGTAAACTAGCTCTGTCAGTGGAAAAGAGAGTCAACAAAAACAATATAGTATCAACAATAATTATATATGCTGTGTTATGCTTGTGCTGCATTACTACATATGCTGTCTTTCCACATGTACACAACACAGCTTGTATAGTTTGAAGGCTAATGAGGCTGATGAAAGTCCAGGATGTAATGACGTGACTGTTTGCATAGATCATCCTGTATCAGGGCTCATAATATATACGCTGCATTGTGTACGCACTCTGTTACTACATGTCCTGCATTACTGTGTACACAGTGTTAACATCTATGTATGGGACGTGCTAACTCAACACATGTAATAACATAGAGTGTAAACAATGCAACATGTATATTATTAGCCCTAACACAGTCTGCTCTATGCAAGCATAGTCAACATTGGGCCAAATAGGGGTTAATAAGAAAATTAAAAATGAAATATAGAAGACTAAGTATTATAAATTAACATACTATATATCCAAGACCAGAGATATATACTGGTATTGTATTCAGCAATGTTTCAGTGGAGCAATGGGTGTGACCAAGCACAGGTAAGACTGTAAAGGATACATCATTGGTCACAGCCCTGGAGAAGCAGGGGAAAAGAAGAGTGGCCACATCAACATTCAACTGGCAAGGATGTGGTGCACTCCAGGTACCAACATACAGAAGCTAGCTGGTTTTGGCGGTGTGCAGGAGAAAAGAAGCATGGTGATATCAGCAGTCATCAGAGCACCCACAGAGATGTGGGCACTGGCAGGTGAGCAGGAGGGACCGGAGAACAGGTAATGTGCTGAAAAACTCAGCTTATACATGAGTATATATGGTATACAAAAACAATATACATAAACCTTGCCTATCTTATGCAACCAGAGGTGTAAGGCCACACCATATTAAAAATCAAACCAGTTTGGCTTTAAATCCACTCAGACTCATGACAATTACTTGTATGGCTGAGTAGAACGGCCCCAAGGTTTTCTCTGGCAGAATGTTCAGAAGTCTAGAGTTCTTCCAAGGTAGCTCTTGGTGGATGTGACGGTTTGCACCAACCAAGAATCCTCACTCTCTACTCAGGGACTTTTAAAATAGTATTTTGAGAGGTACAGTGAAACTGTTCTAAAGGATCTCGATAAAAATAGCAAGATAAAGTTGGCCGCATTCACAAGTCTTTTAAAACCAACTTTATGAGTAATTATCTCCATCAGCAATAATCCTCCAGAGGTGGATCTCTTATGATTAAAAATAGTTTATTACCCTGACAAAATCAACTACCTTTTTTAATCTCCAAGGCATTAGAAACAAAATAAAACCCATGGCCTTGAGCATAGTTCTGATCCATGATGAGCGTCTAGGATAGCGTAGAACTCACTCATAGGGTCGCTAAGGTTATTAATCATTATGAAAGCAAACTCCAGATCTTTCTCCCATGGGGAATTTGTTATATGTGAGTTGTGCCCCTTTCATAGACAGCTGCAACCATTGTGCAACCAGACATCTCATCACAAAGGACAAACTCGGTTTTCAGTTCCATTATTTGTATTCAAACACTAACAGGCTAGTTGTTTTGTGGTTCTGTTTTTAAAGCAATTTTAAAAGAAAGGAAATTGATTCTCTTGACGCTGGCAAGAGTAGGTCTCCGTCAGTGCAGTATCCAGGTGTTTCTGTGGCAGGAACTCATAGAGGTGCGACCATCGGGTGATGGAACTCCTCTCACCATGCTTACCATGGCTCACCATTATAGAAGAGGGAACACAGATTGGAATCCAAGCAGGTCAAGTACTGAGCAAATGAAACCCTTTAACTTTTTATTATTGTGGTAAGGGGTGGTGTTAACTGTCACAGAGCTGGCTCTGGACTCCAGCAGCTCCATGCAGAACATCCTAATCTATGGATTTGTCACTAGCTAATTTGCAGAAGCAGATCCCTAGGCCTTTGCTCAGAGCCTGTTTTCCTCTGTAGGCTCATCTTGAATCTATTCAACATCATTGCAATGTCTGACAGGTAGCATATGAGATGCAAGGGCTGGAAAGTGAGCCTGAGTTTCTCACCTGAAAGGCAAGAATTCTATGACAGGGGCATCAAGATCATCTTTTTAAATGGACTTTTTTTGATTAGCAAATCCTATAACTGGAATGTTAGTTTGCAGTCCCACCTATCAATCATTGGACAAGCTTAAATCTCTGAATCAAAGTCTACTGTTCTAAATACCAAAATAACTATACTTCTGTTAGGACCTCTTACTACAGAAGAATTTGATAAAAAAATACAACTAAGACACTTGGACATTGTTGATGTTGGCCACCATAGAAGCTCAGGTTACATACATACATTTTTGGTTGTAGTACATTAAAATAGATAGCATTAAAACAAATAGAGAGCCTTCAATGTGGACTTACAAATGGGGTTGCATTGGTCCTCTACTTTTTAACAGCAGCTAATGAGGGAAACACAAAAGGGAATTTTGGAGAGTGGAACCAATGGGAAACTTTCATTCACCAGCAACACGAATTTGACACATCAGCTACTCATTGTTTGAGTCAATATATAAACCTCTACTGTATTCCTTCAATTTTCTAAAGATGGCAGTCAAACATAGCTTTTCAATGTAAAATTCGAGAAAAAGAACTACTGGAAGTGTTCTTGTACTATAAAGATTTTCACAAATCCTGTTTTGCTCTGAACTGATCATGGTTCACCAGTAATTGAAAATAAAAATTTCAAAATATTAGATTGCATCTCCATTTTAGTGATTAGATACATTTGTGCCTCCATTATCCACATCATCAATTCATAATCATCCGTTTGCATCTCTAACAAATAAAGGAAAGGTCTCTGCATCATTTACTTCAGTGTGTGTGCATACATCTAATACTTATTGACTTATTGTTTATTTCTCATAATGTACTTTATTTTACATGAAAAAGGAACTTATACCCTCAACATGAGTTAGTTGGAGACATGTTCAGGCGAGTGAAATAGTTTTAAAATGTACAATGCCTAGAAGCAGGGTTAAATAAGATTGGGTTTGTGCTGGGAGATGTTAGTGTTATGACTTGAGGATTTGGAACTCCAGAGAAATACCAGGTTCCAATTTCTAGCAGGCTAAAGAGTAACATCAGCATTGATTGTAACCGTGGCTTCAAGCTTTTGCCCTGCCTGTGGCTAGAAACTCGGTCTTGGTTGGAATACTACAATAACATCAACAACAACAAAAAAAGAAATAAAGAAATGTAGAAATAATACAAAATGTTAGTTTAACCTTTTAGACAACTAAAAAAATACCAAATATTACAACATTTGTTTAGATGTGAAATGTCGATACATTTTAGGATCTGTAAATCTGTCCTAAAAATCTCTTTATAAACATAGAATTTCTCGTTATTTCTGTTAGTATTCTTTGTTATTCTAAAGTGCCAGTAAATGATCCTCAAATAACTTGTGTTTTCCATTTTTGTCTGATAGAGTAGGAAACTTGAGCAAACCAATTTTGGGGAAAAATATATGAGAAGGAGATTCTAAAACTCCTTACAGATTAAAGGACAGCATCTTTTAATATCTAAAATAATTCCTTTTCATGTGCAGTGTTTCCCTTCTTCACCTTTTTCCTCTTCTTTCTCCTAATAGGTGTTTAAAAAAGGCATCATTCTCTAATAGTATGTGTTTCTCTTCTGTTCATATAGTTGGAAGTGCTATTGAATTTTTTTTCATGGAATCTTTACTTCTATGTTACAGGAGATTCTATGAAACTAAGAAGTAGACATTATAAACACTGTAATAAAGTAGAAAAGATTTATAACACCAATAAAAGATTCTAGAAGGGGTTCAACAAGGACTCAAAATAACTGATTTCAAATTCCCTGTTCATGATTTGCTACATACATTACTTAGACAGGTCAATCTTCCTCTGATTTTCAGTGGTCACATTTTCTAAAATGTGTGAGCAATAATTTTGCAATTTTTTTTTCATAAGAGGAGGCTTGAATCAAAGGCATTATATAAAATGTATCTACTATAAAAATTAAAATTATATTTTGATTAGAATAACTATAAAAATGCCAAGAAAGCATCATGAATAGGGCTAGACCCACAATAAGAAAAAAGCATGTCAAATGAACTTTAAAACTATTTTTCACATGTCAGATGTCCAAAAATATTTAAGATGTTGTCATCACGTGGACATTTCATTTAGTTTTGTGTGCAACCAACACTCAGATGCTGAATATTCTTCTACATGCTGAAGAAACCAGAGATATGCAGCCAGTCTCATCCTCACAGATTTGATGGTCTAATAGAAAAGCTAAACAGGTAACCTTATAAATACTGTGTAGCTTGATGGCTTTCCTCTAAATGCCTACTTGGATATAATAGGAACATTGAAGAACAACGTCAAACCCAATCTGAGAAAGAAAGAGGCAGGCTATTTTGATAGGCCAGAGGACAAAACAGCACCCAGCTGCAAACAAGAGACAGGGAGAGCAGTCCATCAAGAGCAAAGGTAAGCTAAGTGTTGTTGCTCACCACCCCACCTCCATTCCTGCAGTGGTGCAGAACAAGAATGGGACAGAACAGATCAACAATGGCAGCTAAGTCATGAAGCCCAGAGGACTCCTGAAAACAGACCTCAGACTCTGAGGGATTGTACCCACAGCCCACTAGGCTGGTCAAAAAGGTCAGCGGACTAACCAGGAACTATGCATAAGCTTTCCCCCCCAATTTTCAGAAGATTTTGATTGTCTGAAGTCCTGCTCACCTTTTGATCCCTCATCCCAAACTGGTAATGGAGCCCAACAAGTGTGCTAATCTCATATGTCCAGGACAACTGAGAGGAGCTGAAGGAAACACAACCACAGTGATTATTTCACTGGAGATGTATCAAAGTTGCCTAAGGCTTAGAGTAGCTCCAGCGTTGCTCATGGACAGAGCAGGCGGGCTGATTTGTCTCCCTTTACTGTGCTTCTTCCCTTCCCTTCCTTTCCTAGCTTTGTCTCTTCTTGTTTGAAAGCTCCCCCAACTCCATCCCTCTATGACTTCTGCAGATCTATTCCTCTGTTTCCATTTTATCCTTTCTGCATTTTCCTTCAGGAGTTCCATTCTACTTTTCTCTTTTTATCACATTAACCAATCACGAATTGCAACTTTAGGATTTGAGGGGCTTTTATTATATAGATAATGGTTATTTTTATATGATTTAAAATAATAGCTAATAAATTCAAACTTCTAAAAACTGCAGGAAAAAATATATCAGATTTTTCTCCTTACCTTATGAGATAACCATTTAAATGTTTTCTTTTCTGTATTTGTCTGTAATTATTTCATCTTATTCATTTGTTCAACATCATTTTATTTTAATTTAGAATCCATATTCTTATTATACTTATTTTTAATGGGAAGAGAATTTACAACCCTGTATTTCTCATTAAAGTATTCTACAAAATCGTTATGAGTAATCTTGGGTTTCTTGGTGGTTCGTTTTTAGCTTTATGCCTGTATAGTCATTATAGAATAAAGGAGAGCATATGTCGCTGATTTTTTTCAAGGAGAAGAAAAATGATGCTTCTCAAAAAGAACAGATGATTGTATCTGAAAAGAGAAATGGCTACCAACACATAATGCTTAAATAAACAGAGATAATACTTTTCAGATTTGTCACTAAATTTAAATAACAACCAAAACATCTCAAGCACTGCTTTGTCATTTTGGTAGAAGGGCTATTGTAGAGGTTGTCTTAAGGTTATACATAATCTTGGCATCTGTACTTTTACAAAATGATAATTATCACAAAAGAAAATAGTGGTAGACAAGTTTCCAGAATTCCTAGCTGTTTTTAATAAATTCTAAGCTACATTGTGCATACATGGATAGTTACATACTCACATCCTCTCATTTTCGCATCATCAGGAGATTACATGAAAGAACATCATAATACCCCTACAAGGATGCTGGAGGGATAGTCTGTGTTGTATTTTGTGCAGCTTTCTGTCAAGGTGATCTCTATAGTAACCCCTATTTGCATTCTTTCAAATGATGGTAAAATCTGACATAGCCCATTAAACATTAATAACAGTATTTCATTCATTCTGAAGACCATTTGGGAATTCTTCATTTTATCTACTGGCTGAGAACATTCTCTTTGGTACCAATGCAGCAAGCTTTTTACTGTTAAAATGTTAATTAGATTTTTATTACTATTTTTATAGTTCTGCTTTTCATGTCAATTGCTGCAAACATACTTATTTACAGTTCCATAATGCCCCCATTAATATGCTATGAAAACCTGTAATAGTGTACAGAAGCTAACTTAATAACAAACCACAGAATCATATCCTTAAACACATCTGTGAAACATCTGTAGGATTGTAATGGTGCAAAATAATTTTTCAGCAAATGAGAAAATAAGCAGACAATAGTTAAGGTCATCATTTTTATGACCAAAGCATGTGTTTCCATAATTAGCTCATGCATTTAATAGCATAGATTCCACTGAACTACATGCTCGTTAAAAGTATACACAGATAGCCTACAATATGCTGAAGTGTAAAGTAATAGACAAAATCATAACATTTATTTGTAAGCATTTCCCCTTAAACAAGAATGAAATATGGGTCAAAAAGCTAGATTCATATCGCACTAATTTCTGAACTATTTCTGTAAGCATTTTCTCTCCTCATTTCACAGAAAATATAGATATTAAAGTCTTGCCCATGTCTGCAGAATGGAAAGAAAATGACAACAAAATTCCAGGGTACATCTGCATGAATACCCAATTAAACATAATCTGTTGTTCTTTAAAGAGTTTCTACTGAAAGCTCTGGTTTAGATTGAAAGTATTTCTAGGATTATCTTGGGCTAGTGAATTATTCAGACTTTCATTCTTTTTCTGTGGAAATAGGGATAATACCAACCAACTGAATGCATCTAAAATGCAATAAATATTTTAATGAGTCATTTTTCCTGCCTAGAAAAAACATGTATTAGGCAATGCTCAATCATCCTTGATCAAATGATTGATAGAGACATGGATTAAAAGAAACTAAAAAGCACCATATTACTGCGTCCTTAAAATAAAAAGACCTCCCTGTCAATGAGTCTCCTCAGACTCACAGCAACCTTCTCAAATACAGTAAAACTGCCTGTGGGGGTTTCTGAGACTGTAACACTTTTTTAAATCATTTTATTGGGGGTTCATACAATTCATCACAATCTATACATACTCTCATGAATTCTGGATAATCTATAAATTATTATCATTTTTTCCGATGTCTCCCTTCACCCAATTTTCTGTTGTCCATCACCCAGGGAGGAGATTATATGTAAATCTTTGTGATCGATTCCCTCTTTCCACCCCACCTTCCCTCTATCGCCAGCCTCACTGCTGGTCCTGAGGGGTTCTTTGTTCTTGGGTTCTTGGATTCCCTGTGGTTCTAGTTCCTAGCTGTACATCTTCTGGTCCAGCAGGATTTGTAAGATAGAATTGGTATGATAGTGAGGGGCAGGGTAGGAGGAAGCATTTAAAAACTAGAGGAAAGTTATATGCTTCATCAATGCTACACTGCATCCTGACTGGCTCATCTCCTCCCCAGGACCCTTTTATAAGGATATGTCCAATTGCCTATAGATGGGCTTTGAATTCCCCGTTCTCATTCCCCCTGAAACACAATGATATGATTTTTTTTTCCTTTGATGCCTCATACTTGATCCCATTGACTCCTTGTGATCACACAGGCTGGTGTGCTTCTTCCATGTGGGCTTTGTTGCTTCTGATCAATATAGTCATTCGTTTATATTCAAGCCTTTAAGACCCCCAATACTATATCTTTTGATAGCAGGGCACCACCAAATTTCTTCACTACTTCCTTATTCACTTGCTATATCTTCAGTGATCATGTAGGGAAAGTTAGCCTCATGGAATGCCAGTTTATTAGATCAAAGTGTTCTTGCATTGAGGGGAGACCCAATATGCAACTCCTACTTTAATACTAAACTTATAAACATATGCACATAGGTCTATTTCCCCATCATCCTGTATAAATAAATTTACATATGCACATGGCTGTATTTAGACCTCTATAAATGTCCTTTGCCTCCTAGTCCTTTCCTCTATTTCTTTTTTACTTTCCTTCAACTATCATGTTCAGCCTTCATTTGGGTTTCAATAATACCTCTTAGTTATATTGCCTTTGATCTAGCCCTACCAGGCCTCTTACCCCCTCCTCACCACCCATTTTGGATCACTTGTTGTTCCCTTGTCCCAAGGTTTGTTAAAACCACTTCTTTCCCCCAACTTCTCCCTCTTCCATGTCCCCTTGGAACTGTTGGTCCCACTGTTTTCTCCTCCAGATTTATCCTTCCTTTCTTATCTAGCTAGGCCTGTAGAGAAAATAATATGCACAAAAACATGATAGATGGAAACTGAGCTACCATAAGATCCAGCAATCCCCCTACTGGGCATATACACAGAAGAAACAAAAAAACAAATCACAGCCAGACATCTGTGCTCCAGTGTTCATTGTGACACAGTTCACAATTGAAAGGAGACTAACTTTATACTGGAGTAGAAAGCCTCAACTTTCTCCCTTGGAGCAGTTGTTGGTTTTAAACTGCTGTTCTTTGAGTGGACCAACTTGTAACCACTACTCTACCAGGGCTCCTGACTATAACTGCTTTGCTTAATTGAGCCTAGCTTATGAAAAACTTCCCATATGGAAGTAGATACAACAGCCTTAACAAATGACCACAATCTCACTGGCTTAAAACAACACAAACCATATTACCAAGCATCATGTAAAAGAAGTTCAATCTTTGTTTTAGGCATAAAATCCTGAGTTAAACCCACAGTGACAATCTATTTGGAAGACTGCAGGAGAGAGTCGCTTTTCTTGTCTTTCTCAGTGCCTACTAGTCATCTACATACCTCGATTTGCCCATCCCTCTTTATCTTCAAAGCCATTTTCCGGCAACCTCTCACTTTTCTGCCTCCCTCTTCAACTTTTAATTTAAAAATCAAAATGGTATATTAACAGGGTAATTGTGAGTACATCTGTAAAAGATAATATCCTGTTTTAAGGTCAATTTATTAACAGTGTTAGTTCTATCTGCATTCTTAAACTCCTTTTTTTATGAAACAACATATGTACAGATTGTGAAAAATAGAATGCTAGCATTGTTGAGAAGTCATTATTCTGCCTAGCATACACACCTTTCTATAAGTTCAGAGTATCCTTCTCTATCATCTGAGTAGAGCAAAATTGTACTTTCATATTTTTCCATTTCTTTTGAAATTACTGGGAGTGATCTGATGACTTAGGAAGTTACCATTGGTTTGTGAATGTAGCGGTCACCTCCTAACTGCTCTGTGTGAGAAAGATAAGTCTTTCTGCTTCTCTGAAGACTTATGGCTTTGATAACCCAAAAGGGCAGTTCTGCTCTGTCATATATGGTTGCTACATGTCAGAATCGCCTCAAGAGCATTGAGTATTTTGAAATGATAGTGTACTTCACTGAACACTCTCAAATTGAAAGAAAAAAAATTAAATGTAAACGGAATACTTCTGCCCCTTGCCTTTTTCAAGTGTCAGCTTAAAATAAGAGATGAAGCCTTTAAAATGAATACTTCATTACTTAACAATTTTTGTCTGTCAAGCATACATTAGGGTAAGTCTGTATTAAATTTTTAGTTCACTATAGTCAAATATGAACACAGCAAAATCATGAGCAAAGCACTAGTAATAAAATTATTTTTATTTATTTAATTTTTGCTTTTCTAATCCCTTACCCCTTTCTCAATAGACAAGTCCAAGCATAGAGTATGTGGGGGGCTTTATTGTACACAAATGAAAAGTCTATTTCCAAATAAACATGTCCACGTTTCCTCCCTTCTCACATTACTCAACCTCAAAGTTACATCGCCCACTGATGCGATTACATGCATTTGTTGCCAGCTAGATTTAAATTCCACCATTTGTCCACCAGTCTATCATATTGTACTAGGTTACAAAGATGTCACTTTGAGGAGTAAAGTGTTCCTAACCCAAGTCATGATATTTTCAAACTCCTCATATGTACGTGAAAGCTGAACAGTGAATAAGAAAAAATAGAGAACAACTGATGCATTTGAATTGTGGTGATGCTGATGAATATAAACATACCATAGACTGCCAGAAGAAAGAACAAATCTATGAAGAAGTACAGCTAGAATATGGTTTAGACGCAAGTTTGACATGACTTTCTGTATTTACTTTGGATATATGATGAGAAGGGACCAATCCTTGGAGTAGGATATCATGTTCAAGGTGGCAGTTACATAATCTGGTGTCAATTGGAGAGGATTATGAATAAAGAGGTGGAGAATGAGAATTCTGGGAGCTCCTGTTTTTCCTCCATGGAAGCAGGAGACACCTCTCTGCTTACCCCCTTGGAGACTCTCTATTGACAAGATTCACTTCCTGTGAGACATTCCCAAGGAGAAGTCATATGGACCTACCCTAATACAGCCCTGGGAACAGGAGAAGCCACAAAGAAATCCTTGTAAGCACTGAGATGCTTCTTCTGCGGCTGATTTTTCACCCACTGACCTGTAATCTTTCTGCATTCAGCATCTTTGCCTGTGTTTTATGAGTCTGAAGAAGACTTCATAGATCGGTATCAGACAGATGGGCTAATAGCTTCTTAGATCAGTATCAGACAGATGGGCTAATATCAGACTTAGGGACTTGATAGGGACTGGGATGGAATGTTTTCTCAATATTCAACTGCTCTTGTATATAAACCTCTTTCTTATACACATGTGTGTGTCCATGAATTTGTTTCTCTGGTCTACCCAGACTAACACACTTGATAAAGTAGAGGGCCAGTGAAAAGAAAGAAAAACCTCAGCAAGCTCGATTTTACAGTGGCTGCATTAACTGGTTCCAAAAAATGATTATGATGACAGGATTGGACCAGGCAGTGTGTCCATACTCATTGGACAGCTTTGTCATACTCATTGAACAGCTTTGAGTTTAAACTAACTTAACGACAACAAATACAATAACAGCACATAACAAAAACAATTAATAACAATTATAAAAAAATTAAATATATTAAAACTAAATGTGCACCAGCTCAATTACATTAGCAACACTTCAAGGCATCTATAGACACATAGTGAGTTGACTATTCTATTAACACAGATATAGAACACTCTTACACTTGCATTATCTCAAAAAAGTTCTTTCTGTCTAAAATAAAATGTACGTGGTACATAGCACATGTATAACTTGTATGTAAACCATCAACACCCCCTGTAATAGTCATAATACCTACTCCAACATTTATAGTGACTTATATAACAGAAAGAAAATCCCCAATGGGATTTTAAGACTGAAAATCTTTACAGGAGTAATAAGACTCACTAAATGCTATGAAAAGTCACAATAATTATGCATTTAGTGTAATTTATTTCTATGTAATTTCATATATCATATGCAAATAACATAGTTTAAAAAAAATATTTCAGGAATGCATCTATGATAGGTAGGCTTATTTTGCCAACCTGGCCAATGAACACATGTGGGGTTAATTGAAGGGCAAAGAGATAAATGGCTCAGTGAGTCTTGCCTTTCTGGTCTCTGGCTGCCTTAGCTGGTTCTCTGCCTAAACTTGTGAGCTACATTATCTGTGGGACACTCAAACTGTGGACTGTGTCATAGTTTGAGGTTCGTTCAAGACCTGCTTCACTGCACTACTGGAGTATCCGTTGCTTGATCTGGGGGCTGTCGGACCTTGTCATCTGGCTGACTGTTGGTGACTTGCCTTGCTGTTTGCTGCCTGTGGCTCGATTGCCTTAATTGCTCTACAGAGGACTCAGCTATCTGCTTCCTTGACTGGCACCCAGGAACCCTCAAGACTTGGAGGACTGCCCATGTATTAGCTGTCTCATGAAAGTGAGTTGCCCTCAGTTATTTGCACTGTTGCATAGATAAATTAGCTGTTTATTTTGTATGATATATATATATATATAAAATCATAAGTGTCCTATAGAGAACACTGTCTAATATAGTGCACTACATTTGAGTATTGCGTTAGAGCACATTAAGAGCATTTTAAAATCTGAAAGCTAATAGCCTAATACTAATAAATAATTAACTGTTGACATTTTCAGTCTTTTTTATTCACAGACTTCTTAAAATGGCATTATAATGACATCATCCACAAGCTCTGAGAAACAATCTGCATCCATTGAAGGCTCAGAAATTCTTGAACTTCTTGAATATGACTAATAAAACAAAGTAACACCAATTTTAGGAATCTGAGTCTGAAATTACTAAAAGTTGGTTGGAAATTTATTGGAAATCTTTCTTGCAAATATTCATATTATTTGGAATAGTAATATATAAGTAATATCTCCTTCTATGTGCCCATATATATGAAAATATTTCATCCTATATACAGGAGAGTCATAGTATTACCATACAAGCTACAGATTATTGCTATTGTTGTTAGGAACCCTCAAATCAGTTCCAACACCTAGTGAACCCATGTACAACAGAAATAAGAAGCACCTGGTCCTTCACAAAGCTTTCAATTATTCTTATGCTTGAGCCCAATTTTGCAGTCACTGTGTTAATTCATGTTGTCAAGATCCTTCTTCTTTTTCACTGCCCCTCTACTTTACCAAGCATGAAGTCCTTCTCCAGCTAGTCCTGCTAGTCTCTTCTGAAAGCAGGTCCACACAGAGGGAAGAAAGTTTCACCATCCTGGTTTCTAAGAAACATTCTCACTGTACTTTTTATGAGTAAGATTCATTTTTTCCTTTGTCAGTAGCTGATACTTTCAATATTCTGCATCAACACCATACTACAAATACATGTCCATGTCCATGTTATTCCATGTCCAACAGTCACATGCATCTGAAGCAACTGAAAGTACTATAGCATGGGTCAGGTGCACCTCTGTCCCCAAATTAGCCTCATTACTTGTCAACATTTCAAGGAGGACTTGTGCAGTAGGTTTACCCAACCATATGAGCTCATGACTGCTCCTTTCATGAGTATTGATGGTGGATCCGAGCAAGACAACATTCTTGACAAGTTCAATCTTTTCTCCATTTATCATGATGTCACCTTTTGGTCCAGTAGTGATGATTTTAGTCTTTTTTATCTTGAGTTGCCTTCTGTTGTGTCACCTTTCTTGTGAATGTGCAAGATATGGAACTCTTCCAGTAAGTTGGTCAAGTAGCAGTCTCCCAAATTTCCTGGCATAAGTGAAACTTCCCATAAGGCATCACCTTGTTAAAACATTTGAACTGGTATGCCATCAATTAATGGAGCCTTGTTTTTAGCTAATAATTTCAGAACATTTTGGACTTTTTCATTTATTGTCATTGTTCCTTCCTTATATGCTACCTCTTAAAATGGTTGAATGTTGACTGGTTCTTTTAGGTACAGTGACTCTGTATTATTCCCAGCTTCCTCTTATGCTTCCTGTATCATTCAATATTTTGCACATAGAATCAGAGCTTAAACTTTGATTTTTTATTGAGTGCTTTTGATTGAAGATATATTGTATATGTTCATCTTTTTGGTTTTGAAGTCAAGGTCTTTACATATTTTATTATTTCCTGTGGCAGTCACCGATCTGTGTCAGTTTCAGCACTGAGAGTGTAGGGGTGGATACTAGCCTGTCAATCTGGAGATAACAAATGAAACCTCTGTGTGGGCATGACTTTCTCTGAGAATTCTAGGAAATCTCATGATATTTCCCCCATGGAGGTGAGAGACTATAGACTCAGTCCCTGAGAGATGCTACTGACAAGACTAGATGACAACATAGATCCTGAGTTCTAGGAACTGGAATAGCCAGAGGAAAAGCCACATAGGTTTACTCTGATAGAACCAGAACTCTGAAGCCAGAAAAACTAGAGAGATTCCTGCCAGCGCTGAGATGCTTCTACTGCCAATGGATACCTCTGATGAACCCTGTGCCCTGGAAACGAGGACCCATGGGGAGACTCCTGCTAGCATCAGGATTTTCTACTGCCACTGGACACACAAGACTCTGCACCTACTGGCCTATGATTGTTCTCGTATCCTTTGCACATGCTTCATGAGTCTGAAGAAGACTTTATAGACTGGTGTCAGACATATGGGTTAATATCAGATTTATGACCTTGGACTGGACTGAGTTGGGATGCTTTCTCAATGCCCCATTCCTCTTGTATATAAACCTTTCCCTTATATTTATATGCATGTTTATGAATGTTTCTCTAGTCTCCCCAGACTAACACATTTCCTTTGTCTTTTATGCCCTTCATTTTTTTTTCTGTTCAGCTCTTTGATGACATTATTTCTTCCATATGTCTAACTTACCATAAGATTAAGAGCAAGTTTCAGAGTCTCTTCTAACATTCACTTTGATATTTTCTTTCTTTTCTGACTTTTTAATGACTGTTTTCTTCCTGAATAATATTCTTGGTCTTCCCTCACAGCTCATCAGGCCTTCTGTCACTAGTATTCAATGCATCAAGTCTGTTCTTGACATGTTCTTAAAGTTCAGGTGGGAAACCTTTAAGGTTTTCTTTTTATGGTAGTGGATTTATTTTTATTTTCTTCAACTTAAACCTGAATTATAGGTGAGCAATTTCTGATTTGTTCCATAATCAGGTACTGGCCTATTTTAGCTGCTAATAAAGAACTTCAGTTTCTCTTCCCACAGATGTAGTCCTTTGCATTTCTGTTCATTTCATAGAGTGAAGTTCATATGTATAATTTTCATTTGTATTGTTTAAAATGGGCATTTACCTTAAAGAAGTTGTTGTTCTTGAAAATTCCTGTCATGTAATCTTCACCTACATTTCTATCACCAAGAATATATTTTCTAACAACTGTCCTTTCATATTTGTTTCCAACATTTTCATGCCATCATCAATAATTATCAATGCATCTTGATTACATGTTGGATCAATTTCAGACTAAAGACATTAGTAGAATTCTTCAATTTCCACACTGTTAGATGTTGTAGTTGGTATGTAAATATATGTGAGTTGTACTGATTGAGTTATTTTGAATGAGGACAAATATATGGGGAAGTATCAAAAGTGGGTTTTTTTTCAAAGATATATCTTTAGTTTTTTACCAAAAAATGTTACTTTCACAGTGCTCTCCTTTACAATAGTACATTTGTCAAATCTTCAATTCTGTGTTGGAAACATTTTTCAAACCCATCTGTTTGAATGGCTGACAGCATCATTTTTTTCTTCACCTCTTCTAGCATGAAATCATTGGTCTTTCATGATCTTCTTCATTCGAGGAAACAAAACATAGTCACACGTAATGAGGTTGGGTGAGCAAGGTGAATAAGGCCAGAGATGCATTCCGTCTTTTTGCCAATAACTGGCACACTGGGATGGCTGTGTGAGCTGGTGCATTATTGTGGTTGAAAAACCAGTGCCCTGTCTGCCACAAATCAACTCTTTTTTGTCACACACTACTATGCGTCTTTTCAGAACCTCTAAATAGAAAGCTGATTACCAGTCTGACCTGGTGAGCGAACTCCAAATGCATTGCAAGTCAGCATTTTCATCCATTCAGGAAGTTGACAGACATCCACAATGAAGTTTGTCATCAATTGACATTTAGCTTTTCAAAAACAGAAAACTACTTGTACACTTTTTTCCCCATAATGATGTCCTTGTAAGTTGTATTCAACATCACAACAGTTTCTCTGACATTTTCACAAGCAGAAAACCAAATTTCACAGCTGTTCACTGTTCTCTTAAATTGGCCATCACAAAAAATGAAGTTCAAACGAAACTGTACTCAAGAAAAAAGTCACTGTGTCCAGAGAGAACCTTCCCAGGTGACTAACTTATGGTGAGGTGCTTGATGCTAAGTTTGTGGGAAAATTGTGCACTACGAAAGCTCTTCCAAGCAGAGCATTTTCTGGTGTTGGGGGGTACACCCTCATAACCCTATCATGTATAAAATTTTACTTCCATATAGATCTTGAAATGTCATTTTTGAGAATAAATTCTATGCCATTCTTCTTGTCATTCCCAGTATTATACATCATATGCTTTTCTAATTCAAGATGGCCAATACTAATCCATTTCAGCTCATTTACACTTAGGATATCAATTTTTATGCACTCCATTTCGTTGTTAATGACTTCCCATTTTTCTAGATTCATACTTCCTATTTCCAGTCCCAGCTATTAGCAGATTTATGCAACTCTTCTCACTTTGATCTTCAGCAAATGACTGTCCCAAAGACATTATTCCCATAGATTTTACTACATTCACATCACGGTGGTCAACTTTACTATGAGAAAATAGCTCTTTCTCAGTCATATTTTGAGTGTCTTCTGGCCATATCTTCTGGCGCTATCTCTGATAATGTTCTGCTTCTCTTTTGGCCTTACATTGTCTATGTTTACATTGTTTAAGGATCTCAATAGCTAATTCCTTCTTTGTAGTCTGTTCTTAGTCTAAAAGTTCCTCTGAAACTTGTTCATGTTGAATGATTCTGCTGTCAGTTGAGACACCAGTAAGGACATCTCTGCATCACAGGGACACATAAGCTATCAGAGAACAAAAACTAACATACAAATGTTCTCTATTTCCATGTCCCGTGTTTGAATCTCTGCATAATCTTTCACAACCACTGAAGACTGAGTGTTCAGTTATATAGCATATTGTATTTTGGGGGTTGATGACTGGTATGATATCAAGATTTAAAATTACATTCCATAATTAATCCAGTTAGGTTTTTTTTTTTATCAAGAGATAATGGTTTTCTTCAGTTCACTTCAACTACTAACCTTTCAAATATTCTCTGAGGAACTTATTTGTCATCATTAGAAAAGAAAATATAGTATTTCTTAAATAATTCACCTTTATGACATGTAACCCAGGAATCCTAAAAAAGATACAGAGAACAAAGACCTGAATGACATGTCCTTGAGTTGGTGAAAATTGAACCTCAGATTTTCATAAATGTCTTTTATCTTTTTTACTAGTAGAATTATATGCTTTACAAATGGATTCTGTTAATCCAAAATTCTATGTTCTTTCACCTTCCTGTCTCATGGGACTCTGCCAGGCTCCATAGATGGCTCTCACAACCCTGATAGCTGGAAGCACCCTGTTATGTTTCCACTGACTTTGGATCCACACAACCCTGTAATGAGTGCCCAGTGATTCTGTGTAAGTCTGGGTAAACTAGAGAAACAAATTTCATAGGCATATATATAGATATCGGGGAATGGTTTATATATAATAGGAATGGAACATTGAGAAAGCGTCCCAGCCCAGTCCAGTTCAAAGTAATCAGTCTGATAATAACGCATATGCCCAATATCAGTCTATAAAGTCTCCTTCCGATTCAAAAAGTCACAGGCCAGTGGGTGCAGAGTCCCGGTGCCAGCAGGGGTCTCCCCAGGACTCCTAGCTTCCAGGACTCAGTGGTGGTAGAAGCAACTCAGCACTGGCAGGCATCTCCAAATGGCTTCTCCAGCTTCAGATGTCTGTTTCTACCCGGGTACAGCCGTGTGGCTTCTCCTTTGGCTTCTTCAGCTTCTCTGATGCTGCCATCTTGTCTTGTCTGTAATTCATCATCTCTGAGACTAACTCCCAACAACTGGGGAGATAGTTCCTCATCTCCACCATGGAAATATCATGAGATTTCCCAGATGTATCAGGAGAAAACCATGCCCACACAAAGGCCTCATTGGCTACCCAATGGCTATCTCCAGATTAACAGGCTAGACTCCACCCCTACATCTCAATCATGAAATTAACATAAGCACACAACCACCACAGATTTCCCTACTTCTTTCTGTGTCATCAGCCCACAGCTGCATGATGCTGAAGAAAGCTTTGACTTACCTAGGACTTGTGGGCCTTGAACTGGATTTTGCTAGAATGTCTTCTCATTATAAGATTGCTTGTTGATATAAAGAGTTTTTTCTTACACATATGTGAGTGTCAATAGATCTGTTTCTCTAGACCAGTGGTTCTCAACCTTCCTAATGCCATGACCCTTTTATACAGTTCCTCATGTTGTAGTGACCCCCATCCATAAAATTATTTTCATTGCTACTTCATAGCTGTCATTTTGCTTCTGTCGGCACCCCAAAGATGTGGCAACGCACAGATGGAGGACCTCTGCTCTAGACAATCCAGTCTAACTCAGATCTAGGAAAATGTTATTATAAACATTAACTATGCACTACCCAATAAGCTTTGCAAAAATAGGGCTATGTTGAATTAGCTTAATGGATATCTGCATCATCAAAGCAAAAGCATAGGGCTTACAAAAACATAGTCTTCAAGTTTGGGAGACTATAAAGTCAAACTGAAGTCATTTCCTTCAGAGAATTCATACAGTGGAAATGGTCCCTGTCTTGCTAGCTTCTGATGACTTCTGGAAATTGCTGTTGCTCCTTACCTTGAGGCTGGATCTGCCTCCCTCATCACATGGACATTCTTCCTCTGGCTCTTTCTGTATATTTTATCTTGTAAAAGATATTAAAACCTACCCTAGTATGTTGGCAGTTCTATACTTTAGCCACGATGAAGCATTGACTATTAAAGAAACAAGGAAAATATTTTGTTTTCTATATCGGTTCTAGCATAGCCATCTTTCTTTTTCTGCCTTCCCACTCAGTTATTTCTTGAAAATTACAAAATTTTTATATAGTCCCCATTCCCTTATGCTTACATTCATTTGGATGATCTAATTTTTGCAACAGAACTTCTGGGGAGATGGAGATAAAAGGTAGAGGTTGGGGTGAAGAAAAAGAGATAAAAAGGGCTTAAAGAAGTATTGGGAAGGAAAATTACTTCATCTGTATAAAGAACACAGAAATTTAGAGGTCAATACATAAATGAACACTTGCTAAAATAGTTTTTAGGTATAGTCTAAATGAGGGTAAGATTCACTACAAAAATACAGATTAGCAGTTCAGTGACAGGGTAGAATTTTGACAATCAAGTAACTAAATCACTAAATCTGAATATTTGGAAATTCAGTTTCACTGGCTTGAAGCTCTGAGTTTTGAAGATTGGGTGGTTGGTGAGGGGTTTTCCATGAAGATATTCCTAATCCTGAGAGGTTCCAACACTTCAGCAATGCTAGCCATTTTATAATAATTAAAAGAAAATAGCAAGTCTCGTACGGGGAAGTCATTGTAGTGAACCTGGCTTTCATGTCTGCTGAGTGAATAGAATAACCACACACACAAGAACCTGAGTGGGTCTGGCCTTATCAGAATTGTGTATTTATCATACCCATCATGTCCTGTCAGTTTGCCTTACTGTGGTGCCCCGGGTGTTGTTACAATACTGAAAACTCTGCGTGTCACCCCTGTTTCAAATACTCGCAGGGCCGCTGGTGGAAGGTTTCATTAAAGCTTCCAGACAAGGAAGTCTTGGCAATCTATTTTCAAAACATAGCCCCCAAAGACCATATCGATTCCAGCACAGCATTGTCTAGTTTAATACTAAAGAGGAGCCCCCTAGTTTGAAAGGCACTCAAAATACAGAGTGACCGTCCCAATGATTTCAAGCCTACCAATGATCATGAGGATGCTGCAGGATCAGCCAATGTTTCATTCCATTGCACATGATCTCCCCATTAGTCCACACCAAAGCAGCTCCTCTATTTTGTTTGCTTTTATACACTGGGCTTCTACACCACTGTCTGGTGCAAGAAAAGTCATTCTACAAAGGCTTGTTATGCTTTTGAATTATTACTATAGGTCATGAAATTGTGCACTTGTTGTCAAACAGTCCAAATGGTGAATATTAACTTCTGAGGGAACAGCATCTCCTGTTTTGCAATCTCCAAGTTTGTACACATAAATGCAAGTGATTAAGATGTATTCCAATCGGATCAGATAGATTCAAAGTCATTGAATGTGCTAAGTAAGTGATGGCATTTCTCTTAATAAATAAGTTAAGGTGTGACTTGGGCCTTCTTTTGCCTTTGGGGATGAGTACAGACTGCTCATTGATGGCATTATTGGACACAAGGAAATGCTCATTTCCTCTGAACCCAAGCACAAAGTTATGAAAAGGGTGATTAAGTATTTTATTTAGATTTTGTTCTTTTTATCATTTTGCTCCCCTTAATTTTTTTCTTTGCTAATTTTTTTACCTTAAACAGGGAGATAATAAAACAAAGGACCCTGTGGAATATCCCACTTCCAAGAATGGTTATTGAAACAAAAATAAGGGAGCAGTGACAAGGAAACTCAGGACAGGAGAAAACATTTTGTAAAGTGTTCCCACTCTACAATGCAGATGTCTCCTCCCTTCCCTTCTTCTTCACTTTTAAAACAAAAATAAATAAAACAGCACCTTAAAAAGATTCTATTGTACTGTTTGGCGTGCTACGTTTTTTCTAGTCCAACACTAAAGATCTGGGGGAGTGCACCCTTAACAAAGCACTATTGTCATTTGCCTAAAATGCATAATAAAGCACTTTTGAGTCTGTACTGAAAGATTTCGTTTAAGGTTTATTTGCCCACGGCCTGATAGAACCACTTGGACTGAGCACAGCCCTGGAATATAAATGAGCGCTCGCACACCGTGCTTCGGTGGGTAGCACTGAGGACGTCCCCTCCCAGCGCCGGGCGAAAGCATGATCTCCACTAATCCAGGCAGGGCAAGGAGGTGTGGTAGAGGCTAAACCTTAAATTCTCTGCCCCTCCAAACACTGTATTACCAAAACAACGATGGACCTGTGGAATTAACGAAGCAGATGGCATAAGGGAGACTGGAGGGCTGGGATAATCTTTTGAAATTTCCTCCTAAAATAGAACATAGGGAAGGGAAGGGGACGGGTGTGCAGACGCCATGCCATGCCACACCAAAACCCTCCTTTTGAAATTGGTCTGTAAATGATACTGATACTAAAATATCACTCCTGAATTTGTCATAAATGTGTTTTAAAGATGTGTGAAGAGGATTAAACGTTTGCTGCTGCCGCCGCTGCCTTTTAATGAAAAGCTACAGCACATTGGGCTTTGTCAAAAACCCACATGCCATTCTATTTGGTCATCGAATCATTCCAGCTCACCGTTTATCATCGCTGCTGAACAAGTACCCCGACTGCAGGAGAATGAAAAGGAATTGGAAGCTCCGCCGCCCGTTTAGGACTGGTTAGAAAGCTTTGAGATAGGCTCGGGGCCAGGAACGGTTATCTTTATTGTCCAGAATGACTGAATTCCACTTCTGGATCACTGGGCTGGGGCAATGCTTTTGCAAAGAAGCAAAAGGTGCAGTGTGAAGGAAAAGATGTCCCGTCAGCTTAAGTGTTGGAGTTGAAGTAATAGAGGGGTGCGGGAGAGCAGCGAGGCGGGGAGAGGATGTCTTGTCAACAGACGCAGATAATGGAGAAAGATAAGCCTTAGAGCATAAATCAGCTCGCAGCTACCACTGAAGGCTTTCACAGGGCACCCTCGTTTCTCACTGTATCACCAGCTCATTAATACAAGTCGGCAGTCATTAGAGGTGGTACAAGAGAGAACATAATTTACATAGTAAGTAGTTAATCGTGGATTCTACAACATTCCAATTCTCAAATGTCTGCCTTTCTAAAACACTTCGAGTGCACAGTTCAAGTTCATGTAGCCACATTAAAGTTTTCTTCTGTCTATAAAAAAAAGGATGCCTGTTAAAAGTTGTGGCTTCAGAACAATTGCAAAGCCTTTGTTACAGAGTGAACCTGTGACCTCTGTCTGAAATGGAGGTGGGAACTTTTCCAACACAATGATTATCTGCAGGGACATTCAGATGCAGTTAATGGACACAATTTACATGAAGGTCCCTTTTTGCGCCTACTCAGATGGGAAGAGCATGAATAATATTAACTTTTGTAATGCAAAGCCATAAAAACCAATTAACTTTATCATAAATAAAATTGTATTAATAAAATTCTCTTATTGGGGGGAGTTTTACGATGACTGGGACAATTGGGTAACATTTCAGCTTCGCATTCCTCTACTGCTGGTTGTCTTAAATAGCTCTGGACTCTCAGTGGGAACGGAAAGAGGCCAAGTCAGAAGAAAGATTTCACGGTGAACCAGAAGAGGGGCTATGGTTTCACAGTCACTGCTATTCATTAGCTACAGCCTGTAAATAAAGGCTTTCTTAAAAAAGCAAATTCCAACAATAAACTTCTTGGCACCTGGCAGGGCAGAAAGGCTTGGGAGAAGTTCTGGATCTCTGTGGGAGGAATCAGTTCTGCAGGTCCTCCCCTCTTTCAAGAGCAGATTTATCCCACCATCTGTAGACACTCCATGGACTGCCCTGTAGAGCAAACTCTGTCCCTGAGAAAAAGATGACACCAGAATGACATTCTGGAGCCCTGATTAGAGCCATATTGGGAGACTTGGCAGTCTGCTTATTTCTTGCATTATTAAAGTAATGATACTTTATCACGACGGGGATTCAGAAATTTCTTGGAAAAAATCCATTATTCTTTCATCCCATTGTCCACAAACTTTGGGAAGCCCTTTTCTTAAGTTGCTTAAGTGATGAAGCTAGAAAGACAGGTATAATCTTAACACACAGCATTATTTGCATGTTGGTGGTGACTTTCTCTTATTTTTTCCTACTTAAAATACTTAAAATACATCTATTCTGTTGGTTGTTGTTTTTTTAAGGAATATTAAAGAAGTCACAGGTACCACAATAATGTGTTTTCAATGGAATATATGGTGCACACAGCATTAGATGAGTTTTAGCATATACAATCAAAAATTGAGTTATTAGGGTATTTCCAAATGTCCTACTCCTCTATGCCAATACCTTATCACTATGAAGATATCAAGAATGAAATAACTGAGTGTTAGATGAATATTTAGAGCAGTGGTTCTCAACCTTTCTAATGCCATGACTTTTTAATACAGTTCCTCATGTTGTGGTGACCCCAACCATAAAATTCTTTTCATTGCTACTTCATAACTGTAGTTTTGCTACTGTTATGAATCAGGCCACCCCTGTGAAAGGTCATTTGACCCCCAAACGGGTCTCAACCCATAGGTTGAGAATCATTGAACTGCTTCACCACAAGCTAAAAGACTGGCAGTTTTAATACATTCATAGACGCATTTATGTGGACCATGACACGCTCTGGATGGTATTCAGAAGAATAGGAATTCCAGAAAAATCAATGTGTTCATTACAAACTTGTACATGAATCAAGAGGTAACTGTGGAAATAGAACAAGGGGATACTGCAAGGTTTAACATCAAAAAGAGTGGGCTCTGGGGTTGTAACATTCCATCATACTTCTTCAATCTGTATAAGGAACAATTAATCAGAGAAACTGGATTATATGAAGAAGAATGAGGCATGAGAACTGCAGTAAGACTTTTGAACTTTCTGAAAAATGCAAACTACTCTACCTGCCTCGCTGAAAGTGAAGATGACTTGAAGAACTTGAGGAAGATCAAGAATTGTAACCTTCGGTGTGGATGATAACTCAGGGTGAAGAAAACCAGAATCTTCAAACTTAACCAATAGATGATATCCTAATAAAAGGGAAAAGAGATTGAACTTGTCAATGATTTCTTCTTGCTTGGACCTATAATTAATACTACTGGAAGCAGCAGTCAAGAAATCCAACCACACATTGCTGAGGTAAGTCTGCTACACAAGACCACTTTAAAGTGTTGAAAGGAAAATATTACTTTGAAGACTAGTGCGCACCAGATCTAAGCCACTGTATTTTCAATTGCTTCAAATGCATGTATAAGTTGGACACAGAATAAAGTAGACCAAAGGAGAACCAATTCATTTAAATGATTGTGCTGATGAAGAATGTTGAAAATATCAGTCTGCCATACAACAAACAAAACTGTCTTGGAAGAAGTACATCGAAAAATGCTATTTAGAGTTAAGGTGACTGGTCGTCTTTGGACATCTTATCCAGAGAGAGCTATCTGGGAGAGGACATCATGCTTGGTAAAGTAGAGGGGGAGTGAAGAAGAGGAAAACCCTTAACAAGGTTGATTGACAAAGTGACTGCCCAATCGACTTCAATTCTGAGCATGCTGAAGGGCAGGATAATGTTTTGTTTTGTTGTACATATGAGTCAGAACTGACTTGATGGCAGCAAACAACAATAGCATAGTTGCCTTGGAAATCTGGGCTGATTACCTGATTCTGAGTGGTAACAGCCTTGACAATCCAATGGAGACATTCTACTCTGCATTCAGGGGATCCTTGTGCGTTCAAGTAGACTGCAACAAACAGCAATAGAGGCAGAGGAAACAAAAAGGGTAAATTAAAATAGTTGGGTCCATATAGCAAGAGAATTGTTCCTAATTAATACACATTAATAAAATATGTAAATAACTGAGATACATATTGACCCTCTCTTAACTCTGCATAATTCTTCACTTATGTCTTTCTGCTTTAGTTAAATTATAATTTTTTTAAGTATTACACTGACCATGATTCCTGTGAGTCATTCTTTTAAATCGTTGGACCTGAAGGAGCAATGGGTGCCTCTAAGTCAGAAGTATAAGGATCCCTGAGTTTTATGGCTGATATCCTGGGTGAGAAGTAGGAACTTCAAATGTATTTCCAGTAGGCCAGAGGAATGGTACAGTGGGGAATCTAAGCTTGCAGCTGGCATCAGGTATCTTGAGCAGACGTGGCAGTTTGGAGGCCTGTATCCTTAAATGTGTGATGTGTGCTCTAGCTCCAGGTGCCTACAGTCAGAAGAAGAATGTGATATTTGCAGTTGGAGCCAGAGCAGAAATGAAACAGAAGAATACAGAAAATTGATAAATAAAATTTTAATTGTAATTGATCCTTGCAGTTTGGTGTCAGAGAACAAAGAAGTCAGATTAGAATTTTTTGTTTTTCCCTCAGAGTTCACAAAAAAGGACTAGGATGGATGCATCTGTTGGTCTTCGTTTCTTGCTTTTTTTTTGAGGGGGGGGGAGGCATCACTGCCCTCAGGTGGTGGGAGTAGGAGGCCCAGCCTTTGCTCCGTGAAGCTGGAATCGAACCTCCATGCCAGTGGGTCGCAGTCCCGCGCACAACCACTACGCCACCGGGGCTCAGCCCTGGTCTTTGTTTCTTAAACTATTTGAAGTTTGCAATAGAGAGGCCAACACACACACAGCTAGTCATCTTGCTCATTTTCTCCACTTCAGTTTCCTTTGATTAACAAGCCTCTAAGAAACAAAAAGAATTTTTTTCTAACTATCCATCAGTAAGTCTCTTCCTTTGTGAATCAGCCTCCAGGGTAAGCCTTAAGAATAGATCAAGTGTCTTGATTTACTCACAGGTTGATTGATAGTTTAAATTTAATCATTTATATGTTAAATAAGTGAGAAGAAGAACTAAATAAATTAAATAAATCCATGTTTTACAGAAATATGTTGGCTTTCAAGCCCACTTTCATGTTGACAGATGAAGTAATAGCTATCTTTTTTTTTTTTGCTATCAAATGCACTTCAGAAAAGTGGGAATTCACTTCACTCTCTGTTGGAAATTTTTAGACAAGAAGTATATGTAAGATGTGAGCTCATCATCCTCAAAGAATTAATGCTTTATCATGATAAATATGTCATAGATATTGTTCATAATTTTATAGTGATAACCATGATGCTTAAAGTTGCAGAGTGATTTCTTTATCATAGAGATATTATGTCTAAGTGGTAATTGAGGTTATAAGAACAGAGAGATGAAAAGGTTTACAAGGTAGATGAAGCTGAACGCTGGTATTATGTCAATATTTGGATGGCAAATGGTGCAAGAGAGATTGAAATTATGAAAATTAGAAGAGAATGATAGTATGGAAAGTTTCTGAAGATGCTCAGCATTAGATGTTACACAAGGTCAAGCAAGATAATCGAACTAGTCTATTAGATCTGACTATCAAGAGGGCATTATACTTTGAGAAAGAATGGTTCATATGAAGTAGTGCAGTCAAGAAATATTTAGTAGAGCTAAGGCACCAGAGAGAAATAAGAAAGATTTAGAAGTAACTTTCTATTTTGCTAAAAAAATTATTGAAGGAAGGAGAAATGTAGAAATAAGAAGAGACAAGCAAACTTCAAGGAATGATATTATATTTTTAAGAAGAAAAACTGTGTCTGAAGATAGGCTAAGTTATACTGCAATTAGAACCTTAACCCTCTGAAGTTATATCTATACTGTTTTTCAAATACCCAGTGCGTGTCAGCAGATTAATAGTAGGCTACTCTCCTCAGAATACTCATCAAGAACCTAAACACGTAGAAACTGTATCTGCACATTGCTCCCAAAGACATTACAACAGAAGGATCATACATCTCACTTTTAAAGCCAGTAATGAAAGTCATCACCAGTTAATTATCTCTTATTGGTCAAAGTAAGTCACATTACTACTCCTAGCTTTAAAGGGCAAGAAAAGTGCAACCATCTCATGTGCTTGGATAGAGAATGGAACTAGAGAATGAATCCAAGTGAACCAGTACAGAAAGCACAAACAAAAGCTGAATACAAAGACCAAAGTGAAATAAATTCCAAAGTACATGGTCTTAGAAGGGAAAGAGGATTGAGGAGTGGAAAACACAAAAGGGAAGCTTTTACTGAAGACATAAACTTGTTTTAGAGATGGACAGGAAGGTGTTTTATAAAGATGTGCATGTGAAGACATCTGGAAGTTAGAAAATTTTATATTGGTTAATCGCTTTTGTTATTAATATGAAATTAAGTAGGAAGGAAAATCAATGACTGACGATGAAAAAATCAGCATTGGAATAACAGTACTGAGAAAATTGATGCACATTTAAAATGATTATTCTAACAAACGGGAGGCAATGCCATTCTGAGGTTGAATGAGGACCCTTTACAAGATGATTCCAGAAGTGTTTGGCTAAGATGCTTAAAATTGCATTAATTTGGATGGTTGTCTGATTATTTCCCCGTCACTGCCATCATGTCATGGCTGATGCATAGGGAATCTACTGAGAGTTTCTAAGAGTTTCTGTAAATCTTTATCCAGGCAAAATTGATGGATCTGAACCACCAACCTGGCAGCATAAAGCCTAACTTACAGCACCCCTTGGGACCTCCTGACGTGCTGAAAAGCCAAATAAAGCTTGGTGACACCCACTGGTTGGATTGCTCAATGTTTGAGGCTTCGCGGGGTAACATATGAGACAGATGAAAACAGAGAAAGGTGGGTTAAGGGCACTGACAAGAAAGGATGTGGGGGATTAACCAGGAGAAAAGAAAACGTTGCCTAGCTTCCTTTTCCTAATGAAAAGTATGATTTTGTAGACTTCCTGAGAAAGCAAGTCTGTGAAAAACAATGACAGCTGTTTACAGGAGTCCAATTAAATCAAGTAGGATTTGCATGCTCTCTTGGGTGGTCCTCCCAGAAGAGAGTTCTCACAGAAGCACTCTATCACTAGGAGTTACTACTACATAGGCGGCTAATAAATCTAGCCCTTTTGATGAACACATGAATGTGTCATGGTACCTAATATATTTTATCCAGCAAGGAAAGATGGATTCTAGTAAACTTGATTTGCTATTGTGAAGGCATAAATCATTTTATGAACAATCATTAGGACTAAAGACACCAACATAATAGAGCTAAGTTATCATCTAAACTTTCATTATACCCCAGTAGAGATATAAATTCAAATTTTTTGTTCATTTTTGTTTTGTTTTTAAAAGCAATTTAATGAAAATATATGTTGAGTTGAGTCAGTTTATAAGTAGAAATATTTACTTTCCTGGTTTAAAATTCTAAATAGAGAAGAGTACGAAAATGTTAGCATGCTGTCACAATAAATTTATTTTGAATATGTATAAACATGAGGATTATTTCTGGAAAGAATATTGGAAAGCTGAAATGATTTTATGTTCATCTTCCTGTTATTTTTGTCCTTGGTTCATAGGTTATTTCCTTTACTACTTCAATTCCAAATTCCAGTTGCATTGGGCACACTTTTTATTATCTCAAACCTCTTCAATAAGGAGAAAACATGTTACATTGGGTGACAGAAATCAATCAGAAAAAGCATTGTATAAAATAATCCAGCTTTGTCTGATCCTAAAGACTTCAACCAAAAATGTAACCTATGTTTTCGTTATTGCCAATAAGAACTGGATCAAGTCCAGAAGAAGGCAGTTTTAATCAATTGTTTTTAGAAAGAGAGTCTATAGTCTACTGGCTTAAAAACCTTTGAACAGTAAGTCTTGTAGAGATATAGCAGACTTGCCAAAATTGCATTATTGCTTCAAACCATCACAAATTACACTGCACTTTAAGTTTTATTACCAAGTAAGACAGCACACAAATTCATTTCCATGTCTGTTGCCAATTTAAATGAATGGCTTGCTCCTGCCAGCTCAGGACGACACCGGAGGAAATGTTGCACGGATCATCGGTGCATAGAATAAATGATAGCAGGTCTCTTGGTCATTTAATCTCAGAGCAAAATTTATATTTTAAGTAGGCTTTAAAAATATAATGTGAATTATGCTGTAGGAGTGCAATAATTCAGAAAAGCAAGCACATCAAATGCCTACGATGTACTCAGAAGCATTCTAGATACTATAGATGACCAAAAGAATAAAAGATATAATATCTGTTCTCATGGAATTTTCTCTACAACTGGTCAAGAAAAATGAACATAAACAAAGAAAAAATGTTGTTGTTGTTGTTGTTATTCTTAGATGCTGTCAAGTTGGCTCAAACTCACATACAGCTAAAACACTGCTCAGCCCTGCATAACCCTCACAACTGCTATCTTTGAGCCCATAACTGCAGCCACTGTGTCCATCCATTTTGCCAAAGGTCTTCCCCTTGTTCCTTGCCCCTCCACTCTACCAAGCAGGATGTATTTTCTAGGGACCATTTTCTATTGATACCATAGCTAATGTTCCAGACTCACAAAACACATGCAATGGAGATGCAATCCTCACTTCTAAGGAGCATTCTGACTGCATTTATTCCAAGACAGATTTGGGGGTGTGATTTTTTTTGGCAGTCCCTGGTACTTTCAATATTGTTTGTAGAATCTTGGTTCAAATATATAGATTCTTCTTTGATCTTTCTTATGCAATATCCAACTTTCATGTGCATAGGAGGCACTTGAAAATACCATAGTTTGGGTCAGGTGTACCTTAGTTCTCAAAGTAACATCCTTGTTTCTCAACACTTTGCAGAGATCCTCTTGTTCAGAAGATTCACCTAATCTACTGTGTTGCTTGATCTCTCGGCTGTTTTTTCAAGGAATACTATGTGTGAATCAATGTAAAACATTCTTAGGGTAATTAAATTTTGGATGATCTTGTGTGATGCAACCAGTCCTAAAGGAATTCAAAAGTAAGGCATAAATGAAAGAAGACAGTTGCCATTAAGTCAAGTTTCACTCATATGATCTGATGTGCTTCAAACGAAAAATATATTGAGTACAATTTTCAATGACTGAGAATTTTTGGAAGTACACTACCAGGATTGTCTTTTAAGATATCTCTAGACAAATTCAAACCACCTGTCTTTTCAATAATAGGCAAGCACACAAACATTTGTGTCAAATCCCTATATACACACACAAACACACACAAAAAAGCACTGCCATCACATCCATTCTTGCTCATGCTGTCATTCTTCAGTGTCATGAGTCAGCTCTGATTCACAGGATCCCTACTTGCAACAGAAGAAAACACTACCCAGTCCTTCATCATCTCATAGTTGTCTAAACCTTGGGCCAATTGTTGCAGTCAATATCAATCATTTGTTGAGGCTCTTCCTCCTGCCCCCTGATCTCCTATTTCACCAAGAAGTGTGTCCTCTTCCAGACACTAGTCTTTCCTTATAATGTGTTCAAAATTAATGAGAAAAAGTTTTGCCATTCTCATTTCCTAGGAATATTTTGGTTGAACCTCCAGGATAGCTTAGGCTATTCTCCTGGCACCTCATGGTATTTTCTTTTTTTTTTCCTTAAAAGAATAATTTTATTGGGAGGCTTATAAAACTCTTATCACAATCCATACATATATCCATTGTGCAAAGTACATTTTTAATATAGATTTTATTGGGGGCTCTTACAGCTCTTACAACATTCAAAATACATAATTCATACTAAGCACACCTGTATACATGTTGCCACATTCATTTCCAAACATTTTCTACTTGAGCCCTCAGCATAAGCTCCTCTTTCCCCCTTTACTCTACTTCTTTTTTTTAATTCCAGCTCCCCATATTTCCCCTCCCCCCTCCTCCTCCCTCATGAACCCCTAATAATTTACAAATTGGTGTTACCATTTCATAGTACACTGTCCAATGTGTCACCTCGACCCCCTATTGTCTGCACCCTAGAAAGGAGGTCATATGTAGATCCCTGAAATTAGTTCCCCCTTTCTACTCTACCATCCACCCACCTTCTCAGTATCACCCCCCCCCCACTAGTCCCAACGGATAATCTATCCTAAATTCCTCATGTTTCTGACTCCAGTGTACACCCCCTGGTCTAACTGAATCTGTCTGGGAGAATTGGGATCATGATAGTTGGTGGGTGGAAGCATTTGAGAAACAGAAGAAAGTTGCACATTTCATTGCTACTCACTGTACCTAGACTGGCTCATCCCTCACTGCAACCCCTCAGTAAGGGGATGTCGCTTCACTTATTGATGGACTTTGGTTCCCCAATCTGAACTCCCCCTCATTTATAATGATATAATTTTTAGGTCTTTTATGCTTGATACTGGATCCCTTTGACACCTCATGGTCGCTCAGGCTGATGTGCTTCTTCCATGTGGGCTTGCTTCTTAGCTAGATGGCAGCTTGTTTACCTTCAAGTCTTTAAGACCCCAGATGCCTCATCTTTTGATAGCTGGGCACCATCAGCTTTCTTCCCCACATTTGCTAATGCACATATTTGTCATTAGCTATCATATAAGGAAAGTGAGCATATAATGTTATAATTATTAGTGCTTGAAATCTGATAATTGATCTCTTTGGCATCTCTTGCTCCCACAAGCTGGTGTGCTTCTTCGATGGGGGCTTTGTTGCTTCTGAGTTGGATGTCTGCTTATTTACTTTGCTGGGCACCATCAGCTTTCTTCCCCACATTTGCTTTCTGTACACATTTCTGTACACATTTGTTTTCTGTGATCATGTCAGGGAGGTGCACATCATGGAATGCCAATTTCATAAAACAAAATGTTCTTGCACTGAGGTAGTACTTAAGTGGAGGTCCAATGCCCATCCGCTGTCCTAATTCTAACCCTATAAGTATATGCATGTTGATCTATTTCTCCATTGCCATATATGGATATATGCATCTATGTACATGACTGTATTTATCCTCTATAATTGCCCCCTTACCCCAGAATTCCTTTCTCTATTTCTCTGTACTTCCTCCCATCCCACCATCATGCTCAATTTCCATTTGGGTTTCAATATTTTCTCTCTGTTACATTAGTCTTAATCCTTATCAGACCTTCCACACCCACCCTGCCACCAACCCTGAACCACCCGCTACTGCGTCCATCTCTGGATCGGCCAACACCCCCCATGTCCACCCTGGTACCATCAATCTTGTCATCCCCACCCCTAGACCATCCGTCTAGCCCACCCTATCCAGATAGACCTGCAGAGAAAACAACATGTGAAAAAAAAGGCAATGAAACCATCACGAACCAAAAAAACCCAATGTCCAACATATGCACCTACATGTAAAAATATAAATATAACAAAAATACAGAAACTTGCAAATAGTTTGAGGTCTGCTCATTGACATCCAGGAGTTTCTCCTGGTTGAATCTAACCACAAAGCATATCTTTGGTGCTCCATCTGGAACTCTACGTTCTGTCGCACACCCTTAGTTTTTTGCCATGGTGTGGTTGGGTCAGACAGGGTATAATTCTGACTTTGTTTCTTCACTGGTGATTTCAAAAGACCTTGGATCAGTGAGGGTAGCTGTATTTCATGTTGGGGCCAGCCATATGGTCCTCTCTTTGTATAGGCTGTCCTGAGTGAGAATATCGTCCTGAAGGCTCGGTGGGCCAGGATGTACTTCATTCTATCTTTCTTCCCTTTCATTTGTTCTCATGTACTCTGGTGGGGCATATCTCTCTCCTCATGCTGCAACTTCAGTGCTGACCTCTAAGGCAAACTTCCCTGGGGAAGAGGCGGCTGCCTCTATAGCTGGAATCAGGGTTGTGCTCTCAGACCTCTCCACTGGTTCTGTGCTCCACTGTGTCATGCTGCATTCACATCCAGGAACAACATATTTAAGTTTGGTTCCTCTTTTTCTGTGGAGATATAAAAAATACAATCCCCTTGGGTGGGTTAATACCCCATTCCCTCTCTACTTAACACCACCTGATACCAAGCACACGTGTATATGTGTTGCCATCATCATTTTCAAAACTTCTATCTACTTGAACCCTTGGTACTAGCTCCTCATTTTTCCCTCCCTACTCAACCCTCTCTCTCTCTCTCATGAACCCTCTGTAATTTATAAAATGTTATTTTTTATACCTTACACTGATCAATGTTTCCTTTCACTCACTTTCTGCTGTCAAACCCCCTAAATACATATCTCTACAGTACCAAGGAAAGCCTTCTCTATTTAGAATAGCCTGATTCCCTATTGTAGTTGTCCTATAAACTAACCACATTTAAATGTTTTTAATTTCCCTTTATATCCTATTTAGGTATTAGTGTATTTTGCATATCATGATTATGTTTGCACATTCAAATCTCTCCACAATAACATAGCAGTATCCTAAAACTTTCATAGTCCTTGCTTTTAATCCTTTATTTAAGGCTCTTATAGCTCATCACAATCCATACATAAGTTCATTGTGCGTCAAACACATCTGTACATCCACTGCCCTCATCATTCTCATAACATTTGCTTTTTAGCTCATGGTATTTTCAATGTCCTGCAAAAACACCATCGTTCAAATGTATCGATTTTTCTGTAGTCCTCTTCATTTACTGTACAACTTTTAAATGCAAAAGAAACCATTGAAAATAGTGTGGCTTTGGGTTCACAATGAGACAAAGTTCTTTGTGGTAAACTTGAAGATTTAGAAGTGTAAAGATGGAGTCTGGCATGTCATTCAAGGCATAGGTTGTGACTTTCTTATAAGGAGGGTCCTGGGAAACTTTCTCCCACCCCCTTCACCTTCTTGTTGCTGAGCAACCTTGAGACCTGCACATGCCTTAGAGAGACACCCACCACCATTGTATTCACAAGACTTTGAACCCACTGGCTGGTAATCTTCCTGCATTCTGCCTCATTGCATATGGCTACATGAGTCTGAAGAGGAATTTATGGACTAGTATTGACTTGATCTGGACCATGCTGTGATGTTTTTCTGATATATAATTATATATCAACCATATATTGATATATCATTACTTCTTGTCAGAAAAATTCTTTTACATCTCTTACACATATATGAACGACACTGGATTTGTTTCTCTAGTCAACACATCTTTTCAGTCTTGTGCATAAAAGTGGCTGTGTTAGTCAGGGTAGACTAGAGAAACAAATTCATAAACATTCATTTGTGTATAAGAAAGAAATTTATATACAAGAGGAACTAAGAAAACATCCCAATCCAGTTTAGTTCAAGGTCATACGTCTAATATTTTCCCATATATCCGACAGCAACCTACAAAGTCCTCTCCAGACTCAAACAAAACTTATGCAAGAAAGTTGAACGCAGGAAGGTCACAGGTCAGTGGAGGCCAAGTCAGTAGTTGTAGAAGCATCCCAACACTGGCCAGGGTCTCTTGTGGCCTCTCGCGCTTCAGAGGTCGGGTTGCATCCATGTAGCTTGTCCTGATCAGGACACTAGGGTAGTTTCCTGTGTTTTCTCCTCAGGGCTGTCACAGGGATTAAGCCTTGTCAGTAGAGCGTCTCCAACCAAGTGTTGTCAGTAGAAAGCCTCCAAGGAAGTGAACCAAGAGAGACAGTGTCTCTGCCTCCAAAAAGAAGGACCACATTTCCCAGAATTCTTAGGAGAAGGCCACGCCCACACTGAGGTCCCATTGGCTATCTCCAGATTGACAGGCTAGACTCCACCCCTACACTCTTAATCCTCAAACTGCCACCAGATTAGGTGACTGCCATAGTGGCTTAATGCAGTAGGTCATTTGATGTCTTCATTGCTGCTTCCATGAGAATAGACTGTAGATGCAAGTAAAGTGAAATGATTGAGCATTTGAATTTCTTCTCCTTTTGTCATGATGTTGTCTACTGGTTAATCTTCATATAGTCAGTCTGCTTGGATTATTTGCTGAGTATACAAATTTGATAAGTATTGAGGGAGGATAAAAATCAAACATGCATTTTTACTGATTTTAAACCATGTCGTATTCTCTCCTCATGTTCCAAGGACTACGTCTTGACTCACACAGAGGTTTCAAGAGAGCACAATGAAATGTTCTGGAAATCTCATTCTTTGAAATGGTTCTTTTGATCCAGACAGTCAAAAGCCTTTGCACAGTAAATTAAACACAAATAAACATCTTTCTGACATTTTCTGTTTCAATCTCCATCTGACATCAGAAATGATAACCCTTGTTCCAAGTTCTCTTCTGAATATGGATTGACAGTCTGGCAGCTGCCTGTGGATGTAGTGCCGCATCCTCTTTCAATTCTATTCATCACCATTTTACTTGTATGTCACGTCAAAGATGTTGCTAGATAATGTCTCCCTTCTGTTGGACCGTCTCTCTTTGGATGGGGAACAGATAGATATGTCTTGCAGCAGCTTGGTCAAATAGCTCTCTTCCAAATTTCTTGGCATTGGCTAGCAAGTGCTCCCCCTGCCTCATCAGCTTGCTGACACATTTTCGTTGCCACTCCATCAGTTCCTGGATCCTTGCTTTTGAAAGTACATTCGTTGTAGATGGCCTTCTTTCAGTACCATTAGTTCTTGATCATATGCTTCCTTGTGAACTAGTTAAATGTTGACCCATTATTTGTGGTATAATGCCTTTGTGTATTTCTTCCATCATCTTTTCATGAATCCCTCACTCTTCGGTATTTTTCCCTTTTTGTACTCTTTAATATTGCCACTCAAGCCTTGAATTTTTCTTCAGTTCTTTCAGCTTGAGATATGCAGGGCAAGTTCTACTTGTTAGCTTTCTAATTTCAGATCTTTTCATATTTAGTTATGCTACTTTACTTTATCTTTTTGAGCTGCTATTTGAAAAACTCTGCTCAGTTCATCATTCCTTCCATTATTTCTTGTTTACTCTATATTAAAGAGCAAGGTTTAGAGTCTTTTCCAGTATCCATTTTGGTGTGTTCTTTTTTCATGCCTTTTAAATGGTGTTTTGGGTTCTTGATGTCATTATACACTCATCAGATCTTCTGTCATCAGTTGATATTAATGTGCTTATGTGTTAATATGCTCTTGGGATGTTCTCAAAAATCAGATGAGACATACTCAAGCTTGTTTGTTTTAATTGTATTCAACTTCAACTTGAAATTACATATAAGCAATTGATGTTCTGTTTCAAATTCGACCCCTAACCTTATTTTGACTGAAAATAATGACCTTCTCCAGCATCTCGTCCTGAAGATGTATTTCATTTGAATCGTGTTTATTAGGTCTGGACTTCACATGCAGTGATTTATGCTACTTAAGAAAGGTATTTGCAATGAAGAAATCATTGATCTTGCAACATTCTATCCATTTTGATTTTATCACCAAGGTCTTCTATTACTGTCTCTTCCTCTTTGTTTCCAACTGTAATTTTTTAATTACAAATAATTGTCAATGCATTTTCATTGAATGATCAATTTCAGATTGAAGAACTTGATAGAATTTTCAACTTCATCATTAGCTTGAGTTGTGTGTGTAAATTTGAATAATACTTTTATTAGTTAAACTATCCTTTATGAATGTGAAATTATTCATCTTGAGTATGTCATCCCTGGCCTAATAAGTCAAATAATTTTTTCTCAAAATGTCCTATATCACTTCATTTCAGCTCACTAATTCATAGGATATTTATCTTATGCATTCCACCTATTTGTGACAACTTCCAGTTGTATTCATGCTTTGTACATTTAAGGTTCTAATTATTAGGGGATATTTGCAGATGTTTCTTCTCAGTTTGACGCATGTCACCTCTGCCAATGAGGGTCTTGAAATCCGAACTCCATCCACTTCAGTAAGGTTGACTCTACTGTGAGAAGACAGTTCTCCCCGGTCCTATTGGAGTGCTCCTAACCTGAGGGCTTGTCTTACAGCACTACATCTGATGCTGACTTGCTATAGTCATCAGGTTTTTGGTAGAGTACTTCTTCAGAACTAGACAGCTTTTTCTTTCTTCATGGACTGTAAGCTCCACTAAAATATGTTCAGCTTGAATAGCTTGCTGATGTTTGAAATGTCAGTGACTTAGCTCTACAGCATGTGTCCACCACCACAGCAGTATACAAATGACATACAAGGGGAGGCGTTAACAGATAATTCACTGCCCATGAATAAATTGTGACTCGTATTACCCTATAGATTGGAGGAAATCACCCTCGTGGGTTTAAAAGACTGTACATATTTACAGGAGAAAGTTGTATCTTGCTCTGACTGCTGACCTGGCAGGGAGCTGCTGAGCCCATAACCCACTCTCTACCGGGAATCCTGATGAACAGTTACAGGTCACATATGTATTTTGAATTTATATGAGCTAAGAATTATTGTGCAGATTATTATTAAAACTGCTCTAACCCAAACTAATACCCACCCTCATTGAATCGATTCTAACCAACAGAGAGCTGAAATAGAATTCCCAGGGATACAAATCTTCATAGAATCAGATAGCCTCATCTTTTTCAATATAGAGGTTGGTGGTGTTACATCACCTACCTTGCAGGTATCAGTTTAACAATGACTTGGTAAGGCCACCAGAAAAACCACTCCAGTGTCACAGCAACAGGCGCAAAAAGCCTGAGTGAGGAAAGGCAAAGAGAATTAAAAACTGAAGTGCTGAATTTCTCAGGGATAAGAGAGGTGCAGGATAGAAAAAGAGTTGAAATGTAATTGGGAGAAAAGGAAAGAAGACACTGGCTTACAGGACAATAAAAATAAATGACATTGAGTTGAAACTGGGAGGACCAGAAGCATTAGAATAAATTATGAAGTATATAGGTGGATTTTTTAAGAGGATGAAATAGAAAGCCAAAGAGAAAATTACTTAGAGAAATAGTGTTAGAGAAATGTGTTAGTCCGGGTAGACTAGAGGAACAAATTTCATAGACACGCATATCGATATAAGGAGAGGGTTTATATACAAAAGGAATGGAACATTGAGAAAGCATCCCAGCCCAGTCCAGTTCAAAGTCTTAAGTCTAATATTAATCCATATGCTCAATATCAGTCTACAAAGTCTCATTCCGACTCACGAAGTCACAGGCCAGTGGGTGCAGAGTCCCTGAGCCGATAGGGTTCTCCCCATGGCTCCTCGCTTCCAGGGCTCAGGGTCCATCAGGAGCATTCCGTGGTGGCAGAAGCAACTCATTGCTGGCAGAGGTCTTCTTGTGGCCACCCCAGCTTCAGAGGTCTGGCTCCATCAGGGCAAAGCCGTGTGGCCTCTCCTCCGGCTCCTCCAGCTTTTCAGATGCTGCCATCTTGTCCGTGATTCATCGTCTCTCAGACTAACTCCCAACAACTGGGGAAGATAGCTTCTCATCTTCATGAGGGAAATATCGTGAGATTTCCCAGATGTATCAGGAGAAAGCCATTCCCACATAGAGGCCTCATTGGCTACTCAATGGCTATCTCCAGATGAACAGACTAGACTCCACCCCTACATTTCAATCATAAAATTAACATAAGCACATGACTGGCACAAGAAAGGACTATGGAATCAGGAATTGAATAGCTTGAAAAGAAAAACAACCAGATAAGAATAATGTGAGGAAAAGGCAGAGGCGGAAAAACTAGATAAATGAGCTGAGTTGACTTTAAGATACCAAGAGAAAATATAGAGGAGAGGAGACAGTAGAGAAAGAAAACTAAAAATCACTTCTAAGAAACAAGCTATTCGATGTTTTGAAAATTGCTTTCAGAGCTCATGACTTGTAAGGTTTGGCACTAACTTGGCTGGCCTGGACTTTTAGTGATTTTGAAGTTAAGAAGTAGAAATCCCCCAATACAAGATGTAATATAATGTAATCCTTCCATGATGAGGTCTAGTTCGAGCAATCAGTTGGCAGGGGTGTGGCTTGCTTCCAACATGAGAATGCTGGCGAAAGCCTTGCTTGTACTTTTCTGTATCTATATCCTGGAACTTGCTCATCATCTGACCGCTGATTTTTTGGACTTGGTCCTTGGCCTACTTTGTCCCTTATTCTAGGGACATCAGCAGCATGGCACATGAGCTACTAATGTTGGCTTCATCAGCTCTTGAAACTATGTAAGTCAAGAGAATCCTCCAGCCTGATATCTTATCCCCTGATGTAGAAGTTGTTTGCCTCCACAACTGTGAGTCATTTTCCTTATCTACCACCTGACTATACCTGTTCATCAATAAGCTTCAGTGGTTTTGCTTCCCTAGAGAACCTAGTCTAAAACAGACCCTTACCTTTCTCTGAACCAGTGTTGTCTCTCTCAAACCTCAAATAATCCACCAATACTCTATAAACGCTTGTCCAGCTCCATGATTGCCAGGCTACTTAAGGGTATTGGATGAGGGATGGGTGCCACTTCAGATTCAGACTTAATAGCCTCAATTCCAACCTGGTGCAGCTCAGAAAAGTTTTTATTCATTTTAATTAAATTTACATTTCAATTTAACCAGTGGCATGAGGTACATTTTCTATAGTTCAAGCTGCTAAAAGTTCTCTTTCAGAAAGTTCTCACAACCCCCTATTCCTCACATCCTCTTGCCTCCCATGTTAATGGAATCTATCCATTTCCCTTTCTTATGACTTAAATTTCTCTTCATCCTTCCTAATTTCTTCTCTTCCCCAACCAAAAAGGGAAAGAGGGAGAGAAGGAAGGGAGAGAGGACTAATATTTTCCCACTCTCCTTTTTACTCTTTTCACTGGTGGTCCTGGACTTCCTTGGAACTAATAATTCAACTGCCTGGCTCTTTGAACATTTCTTTCAACTTCCCTGTTCTACAGTCATCTGTCTTAAAGCCTGTTCTCTCAAAACCTTTTTGTTCTTTAAAACTTAAATGCCTGGCCTCTGTCACCTGAATTTTTATAAAATTCCCACAGCCTTTATCTGAAACTATACCTTCTCCCTGAGACACTCCCTTTGCTCTTGCATCAGTATTCCTAGAGGCAAGCAGAAGAAGTAAAGTCTTCTGACTGGGGCATAAAGCAAGTCCTCTACAATATGAATAGTTAACAGAATATTTGGAAGGGATGGGAATCAGATATGAGGCCAAACTTCCAGAAAGAGTGCCAAAAATCAGTTTTTAATAGATGCCTTAGGAAAAATGCCTGCTGGAAACATTCAGCACATGTTACAATTTGAACCCCTGTCGGGAATTTGATTCACCTGCAAGGACTAGTACCAATAGCACCCATGCCATGTATTAACAGAGAGCAAGCCTTACGGACATTACTGTCTGCAAAACCCCAACACCTCTACTCTCTTTTTATCTGCAAAAGTGATACACAATACATCTCCCTACGCTTTGCTATTCAAGACTAAATTCTCACGCACAAGTGTAGCTGATTAGTAGCACCCACTATGCACTTGGCGCATATCAATTAGATGAAGAAAGGGAAAGTATTGCAGAAAAGAATTATAAATTAGAGCCATAATCATTACATTTTGATTCACAGAGTAGTTTATATTTTTTCTTTGACGCCATTTAAATGATAGTCATGCCCCAGACCTAACGTAACTATGGCTTCATCACTGTTACATACTCCCAAGATCAGTTAAGAAAACTATCAACTACCAACTGGCACACATTGACTGAAATTTGTGCTTTAAACTAGCATCCAAGTCTGCTCCCTCCATGCTACACCCATATGCGGCCCCAGATGTTGTGCCTGTTTCGTTTTAGAAGCTATTCTGCCTGCCTCATCTTTCCTTCCAGAACATCTATGCCGGCACAGTAAAACATTCCTTCAGTCAGAAACATTTGAAAAGTTCGATAATAGTGACATGATGGTTTCTAAAATTTGCATAAGTCATATTCATCCATGGCTCGTGTTTTCCTTGATATATGCCTATATTCGCACCGATGCCAGAAAACGTCATTAATCCAGGCCCTGCTCATTTGAAACTCAATCCTCACTGATGACGCCTTATTTCTCCTTCTTTGTCTTTCTTCTCACTTAAAATGCCTTCTCATCCAAGTCAAATTGATGTCTATCAGCTCCTCCCAGACTCAGTTCAAAACGATCTATGCCAAAGCCCTTCCTGGAGTATACCCACCAGATCTGGATTTCTCCAGGCTGCTGCCCCCTCTCAGAACATTACGAGGTGCCAACCTCCACAACCAAAGGAGGCGAGGGGTGGTTATGGAATTGAGGGGTAAATTATAGAGGCATCAGACAAGACAAGTCATATAATTGCTCACCTCCTGGAAGGCCATGATCTCAGCATCCAGGTCCAGAGAGAGAGAGAGAGAGAGAGAAAGAGAGAGAATATATTTCCATTCATGGCTTATATACAGGTAGGGGACATACGATTCCCCTAATTACAGGTAACCACATGCATAAGGTGAAGGTGTTGTATAGCAGGCATACATGCGAGAGGACGGGGATGAACTAGGGGTGTATATGGAATAGGAAGAGGAGGGAGCACTAAGGGTACACATGTGACCAGATGGATGGACTCTAAAGTCAAGATGGCAACCTAAACTTGATCTTCCTTGAGGTGGCTTCACCTTGTCTTTCAGCTTGCCTTTAGGGGAATGATTCACTATCCTTATCAGCAGGGAGTGGGCCCCACCTAGAGTGGAACAGACAATATGGGGTGACTGCTCCAGTTCAGGGTACTCGAAATGTCCATCGATCTACAAGTCTATCACAATTGTAGTGTGTGTAGGTCATATGGCATTAAAAAATAGACATAAGTCTATCATAAATACCCAACATTTAATTGATAGCACAGCTAATTAGATGCAATCTTAGGTGTCAAACGCATGCGCAAACAACTGGGCTAAGTGCAGCAAAACTGACAAGCTAAGTTATCACCAACTTTTAGACCTTGGTGTGTTTGTTTGTTTTTCTTGTAAGAAAGGATATTAAAATGAAGGAGGAAGCTGGACCAAGTAAGAAGACAAAACCAGAAAACAAACACAAATGAGATTTTTTTTTTTTGGTTTTGTGGGCATCACTGCCCTCTGGTGGTGTGGGAGCTAACCAGTGCTGCTCCTGAGAGCCCCCACTGGATTTGAACTGCCAAGCCCGCGGCCCACCGTCCTGCACTCAACCACTTACACCACCAGGGTTCAGCCCACAAATGAGATCTTTTGACACTATAAGCCATCATTCAGCTGAAGGGCAGAGCCCATTAACAGTCTGGAACTTACAAACATGAGAAAACGTGCTACCTCCTTGACAGCATTATTGAGCTCTACTTATTTATGTGAATCAGCCTTTTCCCACGTAAAGCTCATTAAGTCCAAGTACCATTCCACCATGACTGCGGATTTGGAAATGTGCTTGAGGCTGGCTGTCAGCAGCTACTGTCTGGCCTGACTCATTCCATTCTGTGCAATTCATGAGAATACACTCAGGTAATGACAAAAAATGAGCATAGCTAATTGTCCAATGTCAACTCATATGGTTTTCCAAGGTACAAATACATACATTGTACATATAAAGAATTCTCAATGCACTTATGACTAAATGTAATAAATACAAATAGACATGGGTTTTGCATTTTTTGTAGTTAGTAAATCTTTTGACTCAATCATTTTGTAAGTAGCTCACATGCTGTAAAAGTGTGAGCACCCCTTCCCTAGATGGCTGAAAACCCTCAGGGAGGTCGTCTTTAAGCAGCTGCCCTTCAAGTATATAGTCATTGACCATGTGTTAGTGAGCAGCATCTTAGGCTTGGCATATAATATGGAAAGACAGCCTGGGGAGTAATCTGTCTGCATCCCATAGAACACATAAATTCTTGTCTGTCCTTCAAGGTTGCAGACATTAATGTGATGGTCCTGTTGCTTTATGTCATTTTCTATGTGTCTTTCCTTCTCAGGAGATAAACTCAAAGGGAAAGGGACTGCCTTCTGCTTCCTGTCTCCCATATGTTTTAAGCCCACCTCTTAAATTGTCATAAAGTCTGTGCTCAGCACATACTTCTAGAGGGCATAGGGAATGCATGCTTGGGAAAAAGCCATAAAGTGCCAAATGCAATCTGTTCTCTGGATTATCAGTTCAAACCTTAATTTTGCCAGCAGTAGGAGCATGCCACAAGGAACTAATAGTACTTACAATGTCATCTTTAAAGATGATGGGAAAAGATGAAGCCACATATGCAGCCAGCAACTGCTAAATTATTGAAAGAAAAAGGAATGATGTGGAGGGATTTCTGCACTGAATCTCTGTTGTGATCTATGACAGAAAGCATACTGCACATCGTGATGAACTGTCACAACCTAAGTGTCTAGGAGAAGATCATGTGCATGTTTCATTCTGCAAATACACAAAAATAATGTGCTCACTTCAGGGTACACGGCTTGTGAGAGGACTCGTGTTAAAAATGACGTGGGCAACAATGTTTCATTTTATCATACACTGTAACATCTTTTGAAACAAATTGTAAAAATGGCATTCTGAGATACAGATAAATTTTTAACTCTGAAAATATATTTGGTGACTTAATTTTTTTTTTGCTTTGAGAGGATGGTGATGATGACAGACGTCCCTTCGGTCCAGTAGTTAGAGTGATCCAAGCCCATAAGCTCCTTTACAGAATAAAGATGCAGCAGTGAGCTTCCCCACAGATTTACAGCCATAGAAATCCCACAGGGCAGTCCCACTCCACCATCCAGTGTCACAATGAGCCAGAATCATGATTTTTGTGTCCATGTGTGTGCATTTTTAGCCAAAGTTCATTCCTCTTAGAACTACTTATGATGAAACTATTTATTATTTAACCTTAAGATGACAAAAACTCTGTATATAGATTAGTTTTGCATATATACCCACTATTATTGTATTGTCATGGTTAATTTTCAAAGAGTGGGTGTAATGTAAAAGTCAGTGTGATGCAAAAATGGAAGATGACCAAATTATATCACAAAGCAGACAAAGCTGCACCATTTCATTACTGCCAAACTGCACATTACACTACTGCCGACAAACAACCCAGCCAAATTGACATATCAACTTAACCACAACTAGAGTTGGTCTCATTTGGCACCAAAGCATTCACCCCTGCTAGGTTTACATCATATATGTGCAAAATAGTTTGATAGTATATTGTTTCACTGGTATCATAAATGTATACTGTCAAATATTTACATAGTCCAAAGAACTATATAAGAGTAAGTGAATATACTGTCAAATATTTACATAGTCCAAAGAACTATATAAGAGTAGGTAAATATAAACAATTCACCTTGAAAAGAAGATTTTATTTGTTCTTCATACAGATCACAATCATATTTAGAAGTGTTGTTATTTTTTAACGTCACAAAACTAGTAATTTGCAAAGCCAGAATCCAAACTGAGAACTATTTGGTACTAGTTTTTTCTTATGCATTACCAATAAGACATACTGCTTGTTTAAACATACCCTCAATATAAAATATTCCTTTGTGATCAAAGGAAATTTGCACTAAGCTGTCTATAATTGCAATTTTATGCAATAGTCTTTCTAATAAAGGATACTCTATGGAAAATACTTGAGAAAAATTCTCAGTAGTGATGTATTTAGAAAATATTCAGCAAAAAATATCAGTTACCTGTAGCTGATAAGATATTTCCTGAGGGCGAGAAATGGTTTAATAATAACTTGCCTTATTATTCATATAAACTTATTTGAATAATTTCTGATCTGGGTTCATTATCTCACTACTTTCCATACCCATTCAGGGAACATATACTGCTTAGAGAATTATTAAGCTATTGATTCAAATAAGCAAACAATTATTTAATGTTTTATGTTCCAAGCACTGTGCATGAACTGAAAAAAAATCAAGTATATGAGCTAAATACTGCCTTTCCCTCTGCTTGCATCAGTCAAAGGCTTAGGAACCAGTTGCTGAGAAATGCAATAATGACCTCAAAACAAAGGGTGCTAGATATTGTGAGAAAACAACAGAGCACTGTTGGCATTCAAAGGCTAGGTATTACCCTCAAGGAAGAAAGTGGGAAAAAAAAACCCTTCATGGATGAGACGATATCTCGTATTAATAAGATTTGATCTTTTCATTAGTTCAGGTAGACACTCCATGTTTCCGTGGCATAGTCACACTCAATTCAACTCGTAGCAGCCCTCTGAAAACCCAGTGCTGTCCAGCCGATCATGACACATCATGACCCTGGGGGACAGTGTCGAATGTTCCCAGAAGATTTCCAAGGTTGCAAATCTATAAGAAAGCAGGCTGCCACGTCTTTCTCTCACAGAGCATCTCGGGGGCTGGAATCTCTGATCTTCCCCTTACCTTTATCCTCTTTGCCACCAAAACCCAAACACAATCCCAGTCATTGAGTTGATTCCAACTTATACCATCAGGACTCCAAAACGCAGAGGTTTAAATGAAATTATTTCCCTAGCCCTTCAAAAAGGCAAGGGTCCAGAATTGTCAAGGAAGCTCGCTCAAAAACACTCTGTCACCCAGTCAATTACAACTCATGTGTCCCTGGAAGACAGAAACCCCTCTGGGTTTCTGAGCCCATAACACTTTGCAAGACTAGAAAGTCCCATCTTTCTCCCATTGGGACAGCCTGGTCATCCATAATGAATGGGTTTTAAGGTTGATAGTCTTCAATGTTTTGCATCGATGGAAAGGAGTAAAACGAAGCCCACAGCAAATAGCCTTCTTTTTAATAGTTACATTATCACTTCTATTTGTATCTCCTAGTCTCACACATACAGTATAGCCAACCTTCTCTCTGCTCCAGGGCGGAAAGTCAAAGTTCATTCTGATAATGTAGCAAGATAGAAAAGCAATTATCTCAAGTGATATGCTCTTTTTTCCATAATATCTACAGGTGATGGTTTAGAATACACTGATCTATGAATTCAATGACCAAATAGCCAATCTCCACAACTTTATATTTCCAAAAGAAGCAGAAAAGAATAAAATCACTGCAACCATTACCCTCATATCTAAAGGTGAAGAATGTCAGAAGTTACAACCTATAACAACCATTGAAGTCTCCTGAGCAGTTGCTGCAAATGCTCCCCTCTTCATCAAATACATAAATTGTTGCTCTTTTAGATTAACTCACTTGGCCTTTTCCAAAGCCATGGCTTTGTCTTCTGGGACAAGGGAGGTCAAACTTTTCTTTAAAGGGCCATGTAATAACTATTTTTGACTTTGAGTGATATGTGGTATTTGTTAAATATCCTTCTTTCTGAAGTTTTATTTGCTATTAGTATTTCTGTTTTCCTTTTCAAATATTAGGACTATTATTACTGGTCTATAAAAAACCAGGACAGGTCCCATTTCATTCGTAGCCCCACATACATTTTTAATGGAGTGTACAGCCCACTGGTGGACTACATGGCTCCTAGCCATTCCCTACTGGTATAGTTTTGGAGTGTCACAAATGAGGTTATTAAAATATCATTGACTTTTCAGGATCAACATGAGTGGCTGCGACAATACATTTCTCCCCCAAACACAATAGCTTTCCATTCACTTTTCATCAATTATGTGTAAAAGTAACCACAGCCAGAGCCCTCTCCTAATGAGAGAAATTAAACCTGCTTCTATCTTCCACAAATCACTGAATTTTCTGTTGATCCAAACCTTCTCTTCATCCATTTAAAGACAGATGTTTATGGTCATCTGAGACATACGCTTGGCAACACCCTTAATCTGATTTCACAGCTGAAATCTCTGGACAACAATCTGCTTTCTTATGATTTGACATATAGAAGTGTTTTTTTTTTCAGTCTCCTGAATTCTCAAAAGTTTAAGGTCTCATTCGTATCAGATTATGGGGCACAGGCACAGAGAATCATAGTGCAGGAGAAAGCCCCATACTAGAAGACAAAGAAAAACAGTCTTGAAGACTGATGAAGTAAAAAAAAATGTATCCAAAGGATTCATTCATTGACACTGTAAGTTTGAAACAAGGAAAAGAAGAAACATGATGAAGATTAAAAGAAAAGCATGTTCCTATGCAAAATCAGGAACCTGTTAAAGAGAGAGGGCAGTGGGGATCTGGAACAAACCTTCAAGTAGACAGGAGGAACATTGAAGCAACTCATATCAGATGAGTTCAACCATGTTTTCAGGATAAATAAGAGCCTCCATTAACAGTAAGAAATAAGGTCTGACCTAGAGTTTAAAAGAACTAGAGAAGCATGGAAACACTTGGTTCACTACACATCCGATATGGTTGGGTTCTGTTAAAATAGATTCCCATTCAGTATTAGACCTGAAACTCTGCATTTCTATCAAGTTCCCCTGGAGTCTTGATGACCTTTCTTTGGGTAGCAAGATGAATGCTTACCTTCTAGCAGTGAGCAGACAGACAAGCATTACCAGAGATCAAGGTAGCTGTTCTTAGCATATATAATAATCCTCTCACTGAATGTTAAGCTTCAAGAGTACAGAAAATATTTGCTGTTATGGTCTAGCATCTGTCACCATGATTGACTCATGAAATTCATTCAATACTTCTATGCCAACTCATAGTAAGCCTGCAGGACAGCATAGACCTGCTCTGTGTGTTTCCCAAATCTATAGTGGTTTATGGGAGTAGAAAATTCTGTCCATCTTCCATGGGGAAGCAGGTGGTTTCTAACTGCTGACCTTTCAGATGGCAGCTCACTGCATGATCACTACACTACCATGGATCCTTGACACTCAAAAGATCTAGGAGAATTCATCGTTTTCACACAACAGAAAATAGGTGATGGGGATCAATCATAATGGGAGAAACAAAGATTAAAATGGTACAAAAAATAAAAGAAACTAAGGGATGTAAGAATGAATGCATGTGAAGTGGCTGCCAATGGAGTCTGGGTAAAGCAGAAAATTAAACGATGCCAATAAAAACTAATGAAGAGAAATCAAAAAATTTTGAGCAACTGGAGATCACAATAAAAATAGAGTAGATGAAAGTCAAATGAAAGAGACAGATACTTGGAAGCACAGGTTTAAAAATAAAACCATGTTTCTGGGCATAAGACTGTCAACAAAGAAGTATAATCTTACGGCTGTGTTAAGGACTAACTGAAAAATAGTCCATCATAAATTGATGAGAAATTTTAATAAATGTCTTTATATTACCATGTCAAAAATACATGAAGGTTAAACTCAGCAGCTAGGATACTTAGTAATTAAACTCTTATCATCAAATAACTATTTTCACTCAGCTTAATGATAATTCAGAAGTAGACTAGAAAAAGTGTTATATAACCAATATAATCATTGGCTTGGGTTACTTGGGTCATCAAAAATACTATCAGTTTAGGTGATAAGGACTTAAATAGAAAAAGATGTAGTAATATGTCATGTCATCTGGAGGCATATTTATATAGCCCCATTAAAAACCTTCAAGGTTAAAAATCAGAATGCATAATGAAAATGCTAAAAATGAAGAATGGCTTATTGGCAAGAACATTATGACAACATGTTCTTTAAAAAAGGCATTTGTGGGACAAATGTTCAAAAAGTCTACTACATTTTTCAACATAGTTATTGATAATCAAATAAAATAATTTACACCCTAGTCTTATAATCTTCCCAAGAAATTAATGTTGAAATCCCCGCAAGTTTAAAACCTCTTAATCAATCCATTTAACATAAACAAAATAAAAATACTTTCTGTAACAAAGGCTATATGGAGAAGGGTCCTTATGGCTGTGTGTGTGTATGTGTTCACAGATAGACATGGCAGATATATTGTGGATCCACTTTCTTGCACAGAGATACTCCGGTCCACAAAAGAAGTCAGATCTCCAGTTCTTCTAGGGTTCTTCTGAAGGAAGAACAAAAGAAGGAATGTGAACAACATGTGTACTAAGAACTTGGGTATTTTCACTTCTGTTCTCTAATTTAAACAACGTTCCATTTCTATGGTATGACTGATATTTTCATTGAAGGCAATAGTAGTTCAAGGATAGCATTCTCACTTTCCCTGAGGTTCAGTTCCTGGCAATGCACCTCAACCCCTGCATTGCTGTCAGTGAAGGCTTTGTGTCAATATCTTGCTCAACAGATTTGGCTGGGAGCTTCGAGGCCAAGACAGGCTAAAACGAGTCCTTGGATCGACTTCTGCAATTCTTCTTGCTGTTCATAGGGTTACAGGGTCTATTTCCAAAATTCTTCCTGTTGTTCATAGGGTCACCATGAGTTAAGGACCAATCTGATGTAGGCCAACACTTATATTGTCTTCATTTTGAGTACTGGGAAACTGAGACCAAAAGAAGTTAGTGAGTTCACAAGGCATATATCTACCAACGTGCACCAGTAGTCTCATCATTTCAAGATGCTTTCAGCTCTGTTACACTGCCTCCCAGTGCTATTTTAAATAATATCGCCCTCTCCATAAGCATACAGAATTTATTCAGACTTCAGGCACTAGAAATACTGGGAATATTTGAATAATAGAGACTCTATGAATAACACATAGTTCTTGCCCTCAGTCATGAATGCAAATAATGACAACTGGTGCAATGGGAGGAGGGGACACAGTGTTCAATTCCAAGGAGAGGGTTAAGAAAGCCTCAGAATGCATAGCAGATATTTAAGATAATTTTTAAAGAATTCATTCACCAGAGGAGCAGAACACAAAAGGATTGACAGGCAGAGACAAGCATCTGAGTCCATGTACAAAGTTGGGTTAGTTCAGAAAAAGAAGGCTAAAAGAGAATGGAAATGCTGGAAACAAATATACAATTGTTGTCAATAACTACTATCTTTGGACCTGAGAAGGTGCCTGGGGAGTGGCTAACAAGCTTAGCCATTCAAAGGAAAGATTAGTGGTGGTTCAGTTCTACAAGTCACTTTGTGAGAGGAAGAGAGAGTCGTCAGCGGCTATCAAAGTTTCAACCTTGGGAACTATATGGGACAGTTCTTTCTGGCCCATAGGGTCAGTAAGTCAGAATTGATTCAAAAGCAACAAGCTTTGTGAATTGTGGCCTGAGATGACATGGATGTGTGGGCCAAGTGATAACTCCATCTTGTGCTGCAGTTTGTGTCATTCCAATGGTTTTCGCTTCTGAAAATTTAGCACTGAGCTTTCATTTAGCAGTTTTTTGATGAATGGTGATAAGTTATCGTACTTGGCCACAGTACATGAGCCCAGGAAATCGGGAGAAATTGTCAAATGTTCCTCCACCTTTTAAGTTTAAGTTTCTGAAAATATTTAGGAAGCTTAGCTGGAAAACTTATATATAGTAGCAGCAACCAAGTCAGTTCCAGCTCATAGAAACCCTGTGTGCAATGGAATGGAACACCACTAGTCCTTTGCCATTCTCAAAATCGTTTTGCTTGAGCCCATCATTGGAACCACTGTGTCCATCCACCTTGCCGAGGGCTTTTCTCCTTTTCACTGCCTCTCTGCCTTGTCAAGCATGATGCATGTTTCGGGGAGCATTCTCTCCTGATAGCATGTCCAAAGTCCATGAGATAGAGTCTCATCTTCCTTGCATCTAAGGAGCTTTCTGGCAGTACTAAGACAGATTTGTTGGTTTGCTCTTCTTCACCAGCACCACAATTCCACTGCATTGATTCTGCTTTAGTCTTCCTTATTCAATGTCTGACTTTCACATGCATAGGAGACACTTTAAAATACCAAGGTTTTGGTAAGGGGCATCTTAGTCTTCAAAAGTAACAAACATCCTTGCTTTTTCAACACTTTAAAGAGGTCTCGTGCAGCAAATTTACCCAGGGCAATGAGGTCTTTTTTGTCTCTTGGCTTTTGCTTCCATGCACATTGGTCATGGTAAGACAATACCCAATGATTTCTCTATTTATCAGTTCCTATTGATCTGGCCTACCATTTGTCTGTCAGTTTATCATGTGGTAGCTTATGTGTTTCTGTGACACTGAAGGGAACATCACTGGTATTTCAAACACCAGCAGAGTCACCAGAGTGACCAGGGTTCAGTAGAGCTTTCAGACTAAGAGCAGACTACAAAGAACTAGGTTGTTCAGTTTAGAAGAATATATATATTGTAAGGTAAACCAAGACACAGAGTGGGACCAGAGTTGGGTTGCAGGAAAGTAAATTTAACAACAGCTTTATTGTAGGGAAAGAGCTCATAGGAGGACTCCCACAACTTTAAGGCAGGTCAGGCAAATCATGCCTGGTGGTCGGGGTGTAGAGATTTTAAAAGAAGGTGCCTAGGGGTGGGAAAACTGTCCAGGGCAGCAGGTATTGCAAGCTGTCCTGAGAACAGTTTGTCAGCTCCTTGCAGTGCTTTGTGTACCAGAATGCAAGGGTTCATTCCCTGAGCCTGGTTATACCTTCTTGACTCTGTTTGGCCTGGCCAGTTTCTGTTTTGAAGGGGGTCCTTCAATCTGCCCACATGACTCCATCCAGACATATATATCATCGAAACATTGTAAGTAACTACACGTTTCATGAAAATAAGCAGAACATGGTCATGGTAATGCCAAAGATGATCCCTTAAGATCAGAAGACACTCATAGTATGATTGAAAAAGAGGTACCACCTGAAAGCACAGTGACCCATAAAGACATGGTTGGAAGAAAGTCTGTAAGAATAAAGCTTTAGGGACCTTCATTTGCTAATGAGCCATGACAGAAAATGATAAAACTTGCTGCAAACACCATTTAACAATAAACACGGGATATGTGCAAAGTGTAAATCAAGGAAAAGTGAAAGTCATTAAAAATGAAATGGAACACATAAAGATCAACAATCTAGGTCTTAATGAGCTGAAATGGACTGATATTACCCATTTTGAATCATATAGTTCACTATTCCAGGAATGTTATAATCTAGATTAATGACTTTGCATTCATCTCCACAGGTCAATTCAAGATCTATCTTGAAAAACAATGGTATAGGATAATATGTATCCATAAACAAGGAAATCCAATTAATACAACTATTATTCAGATTTTTGTACCAACCAATAAAGTTAGTGATGAAGATATTGAAGAATTCTACCAGTGCCTTTAGCCTTAAATTGATAAAAAAAAAATTCAATCACGATGCATTGATAATCATTGATAATGAGAATGCAAATGAAGGAAACAAGAAGGAACAGGAGGTGAAAAATATGGCCTGGATGATAGAAAGTAAACTGGAGAATATAAGATAAAATTTGCAAGATTTGGGTCTCTGCCCACAAATTCAGTAAATTTGATTTCTATGCATTTCATTTGGGGAAGTCTGGGGATAAAGATTTTTTTCTCTCTTTAATGGTGATGAAGAATTTATTGGTCTTGTAAAAGGAAATCCTACAATGTCCAGCTTACTTCGTATCATAAGACCATTTGTTCCAACTACTGCTCCTACTTCTTCTTTCCCAACTTCTGCACTTCAAACGCCAATAATTATCAATGTATCCATATTTCATGTTTGATCAATTTCAGACCAAAGAATCATGGAAAATATTATTAATATGCATGGACTCCAGAAAGCATGAACTCATTTCCTGTCTCAACAAAGACAGGCTTCCTTCAAGCATGATAAGGGACAATTTAGATGTGAAAGACCCCAGGATAGCAACACAGGTGCAGGGTGATAGAACTTTCCATAGAACAGTTTGAGAAACCATGCCTATAAAATTTAATTTAAGTTGTAACAATTAACTTGGAGAGGAAATAGAACTCAGACATTAAATAATTCAGAGGTCACTTTTCTTGCTTTCCAGAAGGAATACTGATTCAAAAGAGATTAAGAGTAGGGTTGGAACTTATGGTCTACGTGGATTTCATAGTATATAGAATATATATACCTGTATGATGCTGTTTTTAGGTGCCATCAAGTTGTTTCTGAGTCCAGATACAACAGAGCAAAATGCCACCCAGTTTTGAGCCATTCTCACAATTGTTCCTCCGTTTGAGCTCCTTGCTGCAGTCACTGTGTCAAACCATCTTGTCGGGAGGCTTCTTCTTTTCTGCTGACTCTCCACTTTGTCAAGCATGATGGTCTTCTTCAGGAACTGGTCTCTCATCAGCCCCATATGCAAAGTATGTAAGTGAAGTCTAATCATCTTTGCTTCTATGGAGCATTCTGCCTATAGTTTTATCAGAACAGATTTGTCTGTCCTTTGGGCAGTCCACAGCACTTCCCATATTCTTTGCCAACACTATTGATTTGCATTCTGATGTCCTTATTTTACATGCATATCAGGCGATTGAAAATACCATGACTTAGTAAAGCACACCTTAATCTTCAAAGTAACATCCTTGCCTTGCAACACTTTAAAGAGGTCATGTGCAACAGATTTGCCTAAAGCAATGTGTTTGATCTCTTGAATGCTGTATCCATGAGCCTTGATTGTGCTTCTAAGACAGATAAAATCCTTGATAACTTCAATCTTCTCTCCATTTATCATGATCTTACCTGCTGGTTCAACTGTGAAGAATTGTGTTTTATGTGCATTGAATTGGAATCCACACCAAACCCTGCAGTCCTTGATCTTCATTAACAGCTGCTTCAAACCTTCTACACTTTCAGCAGGCAAAACCTGCATACTGTGGTTGATATCAAGAAGAAGGAATTATTCTTTATATAATCCAACTCTCTAATGATTCGTACAGCATATAGTTTGAATAAATATGGTGAGAAGATATAACCCAGCCTCACACCTTTCCTGGCTTTCAATTGTATAGTATTCCCTTGTTCTGTACCCACAACTGACCTTTAATCTATACATAGATACCACATGCACCCAATTAAGTGTTCTCGGATTATCATTCTTATAAAAATTATCCATAGTTTATCTTATCCACATAATCAACTGCCTTTGCACAATGAAACACAAATAAACATTTTACTGATTTTCTGTGCTTTCAAGCACAATCCATCATGGAACAAGAGATATCATTGCTGGTGTCAGATGGAGATAGATGATATACACTATACCTTTGCTGTTGGTGTGTTATATCAAGTTCATTCCAATTTATAGCAGTCCTATAGGAGAGACTATAACTGCCTAATAAGGTTTCCTAGACTATAATCTTTATGTACGCAGATCATTAGGTCTTTTATCCCATGTCTGGTGGATTTAAACTAGCAGCATTTTGTTGAATAGCTCAGCACTTCACCATGGCACCTTTAGAGTTCCTATCTGTCTGTACATCTAGCTATCATCTTTTTATTAAGGGGCTAGAGGAAGGCCAGAGGAAAATGGAAGTAAATGGTGATTAATTTTGAAGCACCTCCTATTTGTGGGTAGTATTCCAATTACTGATGAATGTTTGCTGCTGTTACTCCTTCTCATGTTGAGTCACAGCACCTCAGTAAATGAAGATCCCAAAGGCCTTACTCTGTCTGTGTTATTAAGAGTATCTCCCATACTTTTTAGAGTATGCCCCATGGCTTAGTCTAAGGTTAAGTGTTGACTTGCTGAGATGTAGTCAATCAATATGGTCCTTCCAATCACATTTTCTTATACAGTGTGTTACAAATGCTAGACTCTATGGCTATGGCTATAATCCCAGTTTGGAAGTTCTCTGAAAGCTAATGAACAGGAAGAAGGTATGATCCAGTCTCCATTGTAACAGATAATGTCAACCAAGTGATACCTTTGTTTCCTTGGGTATGGTCTAAAACACAAAAGGTCAAACTTCAAAGCCATTCCTCTGTGTTTAAGAGTCATCTCAGACACAGAGAGAAATTCCATTGAAGAAGAGAGCACTTGAGATCTCTGTCTAAAACTGCAGAGATCATGATCAGAGGCTCCAGAGACTTTAGCCCAGAAACCATGGAAGCCAAGCTTTGGAAACAGATCCAACACACAGAGAAGTGAGGGAGATCACGTCACTGACATACACTCAGACTCTGGACACCAGGCTCTGATAGCACAGATATAACTTTATTACAGCTTTTGTAAGGCTTATATAACTTCTTTCACATACTTCCTTGTTTCCAAATATGTCCTTATAAGATCACAGGTTTGCAGCATATAAAACGATAGGCCAACACTGTGGGCTGTATAAATGAGGTGCTGCTGGCTGAGCCAACCCATCCAATTGTCTTCACAGGACTAATTCATCTAATTACATTACAGGACCAACCCACCCAATTGCAGTTCAGGATCTTAGCCACACTATGGGGAAGCTAGAAGCATTTTAATAGGCTGTGTTTCAGAAATCAAAGTGGAAGCTTGTCAGGTGAGCTGGCCAGGGGTCTTATTTGTCTCAAGACTGGAATTTTTCCAGGAGCCATGGAATCACTGGAAGCCCAGCAACTTTGACCTGTCTCAAGACTGGAATTTTCCAGCAGACATAGAAGTGCGAGTTCCAGCTACCTAAGTATGCAGATACTCAGCGGCTTCAAGACCACTCCAGGAGACAAAGCAGCATTCTGCACATTCTACACCTTTCCCCCAGATCCAGGAATGCCCCCACACCAGGTTGAGAACAGACACTGAGTAAACCATGAGACAGAACAGAGGATCCTCAACAGGACTGTGGGACTGTGAGTCAATGCATAGGCAGGCGCCTTGGTCCAAGGAAGTGGACGCCACAGGATCATGTGACTGAGAGACAAAGGGCATAATGCAGAGAAGATGTGGTACTGTGGACCAATGACCGTGTCCTTAATATTTACTGGTCCTGACTTGTTAACTTTCCTTGACCTATTAACTTCCCTAATAAACCTCCATAATTCTGAGTGTTAGCTGTGATTTCCATGTGACAGTTGCAATGGATTTTCAAACCCAACATTAGAAATAGAGGAAAATGGGAGGAACGGTTGGTGTCAGAATAGGTAAAGGAAGAGGGAGGGTGGAGACATGTCAGACCTCCTCTAATAGCAATAGAGAAGTCAGATATCAGATATGGTGTCTTCCATGCTGTTTTTGCAGTTCCTTACTGAAATGTCAGAAGTTCAAGCCATTCAGCTGCTCCATAGAACTGTGTGGCACCCTGTCCCTTTAATGCTTTACAGTGTAAAGCTGTTCCAGTATGTCTAATATGGTCACTATTCATCAGAATTTATTTGACGGCACTTGGTGCTTTGTATTTACTGTGAAGAGGTATCTTTTCCTCAGGCATATTTTAAGTGTCTAACAGCTAGAGGTGCCTTATACTTGGTATGATATCTGTTGTTATCCACAATGTTTCCATTGACCCTAACTTCCAGAAGGAGATCACCGGGCCTTTTTGCTTTAATCAATGTAAGTCTGAAAGTTTCACTGTTGCCTGCTCACACTGGTGATCATGGTGGTATTTGAAGCGCTTCTGGCATAACTGCCAGAATTTTAATAACATGACAGCCACTACAGTGCTTCCAGAACAAATCATATTTCTGAGGCTTAATGTCTTCAATTAGAGAGTGTAGATACATATTTCTGGGACAGAAAAAAATGATTTCTTAGACTGGTCCACATAATTATATTTAAAGTTCATGTATAAACTTAAAGGATTAACTTATATTTCTTAGTAGTCATTGTAAGAATTATTTCCTGCTTCATATTTCCCCAACTATCTAACAGGCATCTGTGCTGTTCAATTCTCTTCTACAGTATTTGTCTAGATTCTGTGTCTTCTTTCTCTCTGGACTGTAGTTCACCTCTACTCTCTCCCTGTGGAGTTCAGAAATTTATTCTGGGTCTGGTTTTCTCCTGACTCCACACTGCCAAGTAATATAACTTTATTCCTGCTGCTCCTTTCTGGCTCTGAGATTTGCAATATCCACCAATGTTGGACTCTAAATTACAATTCCCTAAAACAAACCTCAGTCTAAGTTGTGTGCATTGACCAGTAATCTCCTTGCCTCCAAGCTTGAGTACCTTATTTTTATGACTGTCATACTTTTAGATATTTCCTAATTTTATATTTATTCAGGCTGAAAACTAGTTAGTCATAGCTTCTTTTTGGCAACTTTCTTTCCTTATCATATTTTGAGAAAAGTTTCTTACAAATAAAGATGAAACTGCAAAAATAAACAGCGTTAAAATCCCCAATCAAAATATATTCATAGTCAGAAATTATAGCTCAAAACGAACAAAAAAATTAATTTGGGGGTTAGGATGATTATTTTTTTTCTATTACACACTTTCCAGTTTTTCATACTGTTGTGACTTGTATGCTGCTATGATACTGAAATCTATACCAATTCCAGGTTAAATTGTAGCAGAATCACTCACAAGGACAAGTTTCAGTCAAGATGCCAGACTAAGATGGGCTAGGAAGAAGTAAAAGCCAGTCCATCGCTGAAAACTAGCCCCCGGAAACATTATACGCCACAGCAGAGTGCTGTCTGATATGCTGCTGGGAGGTGAGGTGTTCAGCTTGGAATTCAAACATGAAGTGATTAAGGAAGAGCTAGTTCTCAATGGCTGGTCTACCTTAATGACACCGATAAAGCAAAGCTCCAGAGACCTTTTTTGAGATGAAATAGATATGGGTATTCACTAATAATGAAACGTAGAATGTATGAAGAATGGCTCTAGGAGAATTTACTGTTGTCAAAAATTAAGTGAAATGTATATAGACAACATTAATGAACTGCAATGGGCTGGTAGAGAACGCTTTGAGTAGACATTTATTTTGTGGCCTCTACCTGAAATGATAGATCAAAGGGCAGTGGGATCCCATTGACCAAGAACATCTATCATGAAGTACAATATTGTCTGTGATGGTATAAAACCTATATGCCTACAAGGTAGACCAGTTAAAACAACTGTTATTTCAACTTATATACCAAGGCCTAAAGCAAAAGATGAGAAAATTAAAGAATCCTGTCCACGTGTTCAGCCTGAAATGGATCAAATATGAAATTAAGATGCCCTGATAATTACTGGAGATTGGCAAGTGAAAGTTGGAAACAGTGAGGTTGACCAGTTCTGGGAAAGCATGGCTTTGCGGCTTCAAATAACTCTGGAAAGCACACGATCAACATTTATAGGACCAAACTCTTCACTGCAAATACATTTTAAAATTTTGTAAACAGTGGCTACAAAGATTGACCTATCAGCTATAATACATAGAAATCATATTGGCTATCTCTGTGGGAAGAGATGGTAGCTTTGTCAGCTAAAACCAGGCAATTGAATGGCTAGGGAACAGAACATCAATTGCTTCTTGGTAAATTCAGGTTGAGGCTGAACTAATTAAAGCAAGTTCATGAAAGCCAATGAGACCTGGAGTTTAGAGCCCACCTGAGTGTAGAGATCAATTAAGAACCATTTTGATTCCTTGAACATTAATGACTGGAAATTTGGTGAGTTGAGGGAAGACATCAAGGATACACGATAAAAGTAAAAGATCATTTAAAAATAGGAAATAAATCTAAGACTAAAGTGGATGTCATACGACTCTCTGAAACTTGCTCTTGAGCAAAGGGCCATTAAAGCAGAATGAAGAAATGATGAATTGAAAGACTGGAACAGAAATTTCAAAAGGCAGCTTGAGAAGACAAAGTAAAACATAATGAACCATGCAAACACCTGGAGTTATAGAATCCAAAAGTAAGAATATGCTCAGCAATTCTCAGACTGAAAGAAATGAAGGGAAAAGCTAAGCCTTGAGATGCTATCTTGAAAGATTCTGTTGGCAAATATTGAAAGATGCAAGAAGCATCAAAAGAACGTGGAAAGAATACACCGAGCCATTATGCCAAGAACAACTGATCAGTGTTCAATCTTTCAAAATGTAATATATGGGCAGAAAGTCCAGAATGCACTGAAGGCATTAGTGGAAAACAGGACTCTTATGAACTAACAGAACGTCAGCTGAAATCTCTCATCAAACTGATGGGATACTGGACGCATTAAATCTACATTCATAGGTGGTCGTGAAAGAGGGACATCATTGCTGATGACAGAAGGGTATTAATTGAAAGAGAGAACTCCAGAACTGTTCAGGATTGGACAGCCTTTCATTCTGCGGTACATTATTGCATTAGCATCTGAGGCAGTCATGTACTCATGCGCCAATTTCATAATTGGGAGACTAGGGGTGAAGTCAAGTCTGTCAAGCTGGTGATAGCCAATGAGGCCTCTGTGTGGGCATGGCTCTCTCCTGAGAATTCTGGGAAGCCTCGTGCTATTTCCCATTTGGAGAAAAGAGACTTGTCTCAGTCTCTTGGAGACAGTCTGTGGACAAGACAAGTTGGCAGCATGTGAGGAACTAGAGGAGCTGAAGGAAAAGCCACAAGGGCTTGCCCTGATGGAACCAGACATCTGGGGCCCAAGAAGCCACAGGGAGACCCTTGCCAGCACTGAGATGCTTCTACCGCCAATGGATACTGCTGATGGACTCTGAGCCCTAGAAATGAGGAGCCAGAGGAGATGCCTGCCAGTGCCGGGATGCTTCTACTCCACTGGTATTGACTGGTATCGGACATATAGGCTAATATTGGACTTAGGACCTTGGACTGGACTGGATTGGGATGCTTTCTTGATATTCCATTCCTCTTGTATATAAACCTTTCCCTTATATTAACGTGACCAGATTTTAAGCAGGACACCATGGACTGGGGTGGGTGGGTGTGGGGTTTCTTGATAAAAAATTTGCTCTATATGGAGCTACAAAAATTTTCATAGAATGCAAAAATAGTATTGTAATATATTTATTTTAATTTTAAAATGCCGTGGGACGTTGCGAAATTGTTAAAAAGCAGGACGTCTGATCACTTTACCTTATATCCATATGCGGGTTTATGAATTTGCTTCTCTAGTCTACCTGGACTAACACAGCGTCACTCTTGTCTGACATGGACTCCATGATATGTCACAATAACAGCAAAGTCAGGGAAGGACTTTAGACATCATAGGCTTCACTTACTTCAAATAAAATATAAAAAAATCGGCCCCAAGTTGCCCTGGTTTCAACTCTGATGTGATTCAGATGAAGCACATTATCTGTTTACAGAAAAATTCTCAGTGTTGGTGTTAGCTGCCACTCAGTCGATAACATTCAATTATGGGTGGAGTCTCCATGGTTTTTCCTGAGTTCAAGCTAAATGTTTCATTTTTCCAAAGTCATCATGTCTATTCTTCTGCTCGGTGTGCCATAGTTAGAGAGAAAACTGAAACAACTTTGTTAACTTACAGTTCACAAAACATATCCTCTCTGCTTTTGTTTGGCCTTTACATTGACTTCACAAGGGAGAGGAGAGTCACTCGGATTGAAAGCTTCCTCTTCAAATGCAGAAATAAAAGTTGCCAGATGTGTCCAGGTCCAGACATTTAGGAAGTATTTGTGACTGACTTCAAAGTCCATGTCCCCCATCTTTCACTTTCATATAAAATACATTTTGAAGTTACTATCTAATATTTGGGAGGGTGGAATTTCACAGTGTTTATTTAGGGTGAAGCTCCACTTCACATTTTCATCCCATTCTTACTTCAAAACAGTCCTTCTCAAGCACAGAACCAAAAGTGAGTGATGGACTGTAGTGGCAGGTGTCCGCTCTTGTGAAGAGCCCCATGAACAGACAAATTAGTTATTGTCAATATTTTTAATAAAATGATAATTAAACATTGGTTCTATAGATAAGCAATCGAAGTTTGAATGGAACTTTTACACCTTAACCAGCTGTGTGGATTCAGTGAGAGTTATGGACTCATTGCTTATCTTCCTAACTACCAAGGCCTTATTAACCTATAAGTATAAAAAATGATAACTTGGATTTTCCATTTAGGTTATGAATATTAATTAGTAAAATATATGTTAAGAGCACAAGAGGGTTCAGAGATACAATCCTCACCTTCTGTGGTTCAGAGATACAATCCTCACCTTCTGGGAAGGAGACCTGGGTTCTATTCCTGCCCAGTGCACTTCAGACACTCTCAGCCATCTGCCAGTAGAAGCTCACATATTGCTATGATGCCAGTAAGTTTCAATGGAGTGTGCAGATGAAAGCAGACTGGGAAGAAAGGCAGGGCAATCAACTAATCATGATGTCGATCAAAAAAATCTGATTGCATTATGTACAGGGCGGACACAAATGAAACTGAAAACAACAATATGGGCAAAGTACATAACAAAGTGCCTATCCCCAAGTAAGTCAAAATATATGGCTATTGTTTTGTTTTGTCCATGTGGATAAAAGCTTGTAATCAGGGGGTGGAAAGCATATCATTGTTTGTAACCAAAAGGCTTCACTATATATGGTAATAGAATGCATAAACACATGCCAAATTTTTCATGCCCTGCCCTGAAGAAGGTTATGTTTTCAATGATCAATTTTTCACACATCTGCTACTCAAAATACAGACTATGGGTTAAAAGCATCAGTATCACCTGAAAACTTGTTAGAATATATTGTCTCAAGCCCCCATCCCTGGCCTAATAAATCAAATCTGCATTCTAACAAGAAACCCAGCTGATGTATATGCACATACGCTGAGAAGCACTGGTTTCTGGCAGAATGCTCACGAACTTAGTGCAAGTGGTGGTAGGGCACAGGCACTTCTATTAGTTAGCTACTCCAGAGCAGAACAAGTGCACTTAACTCAGCAACAGCCTCTGTAGTAATTTGTTTCAAATAATGGAACTCCTTCATATTTTTAAGGATTTTTTAAGGTATTTCTTTTTTTAACTTACCATTGATTTATTTTTTTCCTAAAGTCCAACTTTTCTATCCCTAAGCCAAAAGAATACACTCATATATACATAATAGATTAACACCTTCTGCAAGTTCTGCTAGTAAACGCTAAATAAAGAAAAGGAATGTTCTAAAAATTCTCTTTCCATATCTGTTCCCCTCCTGATCCCAACTCAACCCCAAAGGGCAGCAGCTGCTGAAAGTAAATGTGGAGGCTTCTAAAATTAAATCAGGAGAAAAAAATTATATTTATTACTGAGGTTGGAAGGGAAGGTGACATTTTTAAAGGTTAAATTAGGTAAATTAATTGAAAGCAGAACAAGTAAAAATCAATCCTCCTTGCAGAGAGTAAACAAGAGCTATTTTTCAGTTGTTTGATTTTGTGTGTCCCTTTATAGTTCTCCTTAAGTAGAATATCCCTTTGTAACTAATAAAAGTGGTGACTTCATTATTTTTCTTTATGCCCTTCAGTGTCGAAGCCATAAGGCCCCATTGTCTATCAGAAGTATAAGGGTTAGAACATATTGGAACACCAAGAAGGGGGTTAACTTATGCCAGGCACAACACTTCAGTGAAAGAGGACGTCAGTATGCAGAACTTTAAATTAACTAAGCCATATGGTTTCTATAGCAAGAAAAGGTCAATTCTCAGAAACAATGAGAACGTTGCTATAAAAAAGGCGGGGGATTTAAAGATTTACAGAGTAAAATCTCTCGTGGATTTCACTCCTGGGCTCTAGAAGCTTAACTATCTGAGTTTGACATCTGGCACCACCCATTTCCAGGTGTAGCACTAGAAGCAAGCTCCGACCTCTCTGAACCTCCTTTTCCTCAATTACAGAAAACGAGAATAATATTAATAGTTACCACCTAGATTTAAATGACGATTGATTGAATGACGATTTATGTAGACTCCGTGCCCTGTGCTGCGGAATAACTAGTAGTTCCCCTTCCCTGGTGATGCTATGTCTAGCTGTAAAGGTTTGATTATCACTAAACAGGTTAGAAGAAAGGGGGTTATTTGTAAATGCAGACTTCAGGGAATTGACGGTCTCTGAGTCGTGTGCACCGTAGGTCTAATCCAGAGGTACAATTCCGTCATCAGCAGAGCGTGTCATTCCAGTGCTCTCTCCGCAAAAGCTGGAGCTGCTGTACCTGATCCCCGGACGGACCCTTCCTCAAACACCTGACAGGCTAATCTGACACAATAACACAAAACCTCACCCTTTTCCTAAAAATACTGCTGAAAATCATTATCCTAAAGGCACTCAAACTAAGCGGAAGGAGACCGAAAGTTCTGCGACTGTTTTTTAGTTAGGTGCCTCAAGTTTCTAGGGGACCTGACTCATAGTAAACCTGTGTGCCCCTGGGATCCCCAGCAGTGGCCAGGCAGAGGGTGACAGCCTGTGGGCAGTTAGTTATCCAAGTGTTACTGGATCATCCACGACCAAGATGTCGAATCTGTTTAATACCCAACAAGGGATAGCTCCAACGTGCACATTTCATTTTTTTTGCCCTAAGCAAATTTGTACTGATTTCTATTACCCAAATGAAATTTTACTTTTCTTGAGAGAGACCCAAAATAATAAAAATAGTAAAAAGAAGTGTATTTGCATCTTTGTCTTCACTTTTAAAATGCAAAGCACATCTATATTGGGTACAACATGCAAAAATAATTCACATTTTTTACAAAAGAGCAACTCAAAATTGATCACAGATGTACCTGCAACATATAAAATATTTAGAAGAAATTATGAGAAAATTTTTGCTTACAAAACCAAAGATTTCTCAGAGACAACACCAAAAGCATAAAACAGAAAAGTTGATCATTATCAAAGCTTAAAAAAGTATTTTGCTCTACAAAGACATTGTTGAGAAAGAAAGGTCTTGAACTGGGTGAAAATGTTTGCAAATTGCATCTCTGACAAAATACCTCTATTCAGAAGTTCTAAAAGTCCTTTGGAAACTCAATAAGTAAGAAAATAAATTTAAAAACTGACAATACCAACTGCTGAACAGGATTCGAAGTAACTGAACTCTGCTGCTGAGGTTGCATGTGGCACTTACACTTTGGGAAAAAGTTTGGCAGATTCTTATAAAATTAAACATAAACTAGATATTTTCCAAAAAGAAGTGATAACATCTGTCATATAGCATTTAATTCTATTTTTATGACAATATGGGAAAGAAAGAACTTTAGAATATAGAAGAGACTGTGTAGGAAATGGGAGAACTTGACCTTAAAGAAATGGCTAGAGAGGTCTTTAGTGAGAGAGGTGATGAACTTTTATTTTAATATTGAAATCTCATCACAAAGAGTGCACTTTATTGTATGTAATTTAGAGTTGCATTTTAAAATACATAAACACTGAAGAGATTGAATCAAATGGTAGGAAATTACCCCCAGAGGAAACTCCAGACAAGTCACAAGAAATAAAGAAGTTTAAAGTGTTAGCTAAACAGAACTTCTAAACACAAAATTTGATTCTATTTCTCAATATCAAGAAATGCTACAGATACAAAATGTAAACTTTTGTAGGGAACTTTATTACACGAAATATTTAATGTAGAGCTAGAGATAAAAAAGAGACACTACATTCATCACATCATCAGGTTTTGGGTTTTTTTCAAAAATCATTTTATTGGGGGCTCTTACAGCTCTTATCACAATGCATACATATATTGTGTCAAGCACATTAGCACCTTTATTGCCACCATCAGTCTGAGAACATTTTCTTTCTACTTGAGCCCTTGGTATCAACTCCTAATTTTTCCCCTCTCTCCCCCACATCATTAGTTTTATAAGTCAACTTTTCAAGGCTAACTATAGTCCTCAGTTACATAATAAAATACTAAGGTAAGCATTGCTGTCAAGGTACGTTTTAGACATGATGAAAACTCATAATTAGTTGACTAAGTAAGACAGATAGTCTAGGTAATATGGTGGGCCTCATTTAGTCAGATGAAAAACCTTCAGATCAGAACCCAGACTTCCCTGAAGAAGAAAGTGGCCATTTGTGTTAGTCCAGGTAGACTAGAGAAGCAAATTCATAAACACGCATAGGTATTTAAGGGAGAGGTGTATATACAAGAGGAATGGGGCATTGAGAAAGAAACCGTACATTAAGAAAACATCCCACCCCAGTCCATTCCAAGATCATAAGTCCAATATTAGCCCATATGCCTGATACCAATCTATAAAGTCTCGTCAGACTCACAAAGCGTGTGAAATGACAGCAGGACAATCATGGGATAATGGGTGCAGAGTCTTGTGCATCCAGTGGTGGTAGAAGCATCTCAGCACTGGCAGGGTTTCCTCATGGCTTCTCCAGTTTTCAGGGCTCAGGGTCTATCAGCATGCTGCCATATGTCTTGTCAACCACAATGTCTCCTGGGGACTGAACCTTTTGTCTTATCAGTGTCTACAAGGGAAATACAGTCAGATTTCCCAGAATTCGCAGGACAATACCATGCCCAATAGAGGTCTCATTGGCCATTTCCAGATTGACAGGCTCAACTCCATCCCTACACTCCCAATCCTGGAATTGACACGATTAGTGACTGTAACGCCTTTGATTGGCAGCAACATCAGCTTGCATTTTGTGAAGGTCTGCCCTATTGATTCATACTAAACTTTCCTATTAAACCCCACATAAGACCCAGGTAGTATAGTTGGTTATGAGTTTGGTTGCTAACCGCAAAGTCACTCATTCAAATTTGCCTGCCACTCAACAGAAAAATGAGACTGCCTTCTCCTATAAAGACCACAGAATTCCTAGGGAGCAATTCCACTCTGCCTTCAAGGGTTCTGTAAGACAGAGCAGACTCTACAGTGGTAGTTTCGGTTGTAGGTACCCAGTCTTGACAATCACCTAACCCACAATTTTTTTTGGCATCACTGCCCTCTGGTGGGAGTAGGACACCCAATCTTACCTCCGCTGCATTTGAACTGCCAACCCAGTGGGCTGCAGTCCCGCACTCAACCACTAAGCCACCGGGGCTCAGCCAATATAACCCGTAATTTTTTAACACATATCTTCTACTGGTTGTTCTTCTGGTCTGGTTGAAACCTAACACAAAAAAAGATTACATTTTATAAAATATCAGTTTTCCCCCAAATTATTTTTGGATCGCATATAATTTTAACCAAATTCCAACTTGTTTTTCAAATTCCTGCTTTTTCAAGTTACTTGAGAGCTAGTTCTAAAATTTTACAGAAGGACAAAAGCTCAAATTTTACCAAGATATCCCTGAGAGAATGTCACAAAATAGGAGTCTTGGCCTAATAGCTATCAACAGTTATTATGCAGGACAATTACACAATATCATGCTGGAGTAGGGGAAGACAATTTGACCCAGTGGACTAGAACAGAGAGGCCAGAAGCAAGCTCATAGATGCATGGAAAAGTGATTTATGTTCTAAGTGGCATTGCAGATGATTGTGGAAGAGTGAGCCACAATGCAGAACAAGAGCAGTAAATCTTGAACATAAAACACTCCATGAAAATGGAAAGTTTCTGACGAATATGTACAGTGTTGTACAATCGTTACAAAATAAGAAAACTAAGCATCTTGTTTAATGAGGCATAGTGTTGGTGCTGAGTGATGTCCGATCCATTTCATCTCAGAGCCTATGCGACAGGGTGGAACTGACCGTGCCATGCGCGTGACGCGCATCTTTGTGAAGACAGATCACCAGGTTTCCTTTCTGCAGAGTTTCTGAGTGGTTTCCAATGGTGCGTTTTTCAGTTAGCGGCTGAAGAGATCATCATTGCACCACTCAGGCTCTGTTAAAATGTTCAAAGCTTTAAAAAGGGGAAGGGGGTCAGGGGAGGCCATGAGCTCAACCTCTGTAGGAAATCCAGAAGCAGGACTCACCTCTCCTGAAGGGAGGTAAGGGAGCAAGACTAGGAAAGGGGTCAAGAACTATGTTTAATGACCTGGATAAAGCCGTTGGCCAAATGCTGGGTGAAGTTGAGGAACATATGCAAAATATCTAGCAAGTGGTAGGGTAAAACACCATATCAGTTAGAAATTGACCGAGCATCAATAAGAATAGACCCCCCCCCCCCGCCCATCCACCCTGATCGACGGTCAGCCTAAAAGAGGAAGATGAGTGCACCCTTTACAGAATCACACTGTCGACTGCACATGGATGGGGGGTGGGGGGCAAAAGTCTAGAGTTCCAGAGCTCCCTCTCGTCTCTCTGCTTGCCAGCGCACCCTACTTTCATAATTTCACATGGCAAATGCAGCCAGGTTAAAATATAATACTTTATGATTGGATCTCCCTTTCAAAATCTAGTTTAAAGTTACTCTCATTTTTCTAATTGAATTTGCCCCATGTTTTGTCTAGTCATTGTTGTTAGGTTGCTTGTTTGGTTGGTTTATTCCTATTTTGTGTTTTGAATTCTTTTCTGTATGAAATCCAGAGTACATAAACTAAATAGAGAATAACTGGATTACTAATTACCTAGGGTATGGCAGGAGTAGATGGGGAGGGAATGAGTCCAGGAAGAAAATGTTTTGAAATCTATGGTGGTGATGCTTGCACAACACTTCTTAATGTGTTATAGTGATTAAATTGTAAGATACACTATCTGCCAATGAAATGATCCAAAATACACTTCTATTCTTTCAGCTACAAAGACATTTTTCTAAACCCCAAATGTCTAATATATATTTGAAAAGTTCAGGTGCACAAAAGGTATACTCCTTTACCCCAATTGCACTGGCACCCAATAGTCGTGTTTGGGGCACAGCTACAAAATAAGGTGAAATGCACAGCAAATACCTTGGAGACAATCATTTAAGTCAAAAGAAACCAATATAAGAGAAAGTAGTGACTACCTTTACAATGAAAGCAATGGTTACATTCACAGTAGAACATTTATAAAAAATGAATCCTCAGAGCTTCAAAATGTAAGACAAATGCAAAATTATGGAAGGAAAATAGATGAAAGAAAAATTTTTTTAAAAAAACCACAGGCTTTAACAGAGTGTGATCTTGAAATATGAGAGGAAAAGTGATTTGGAGAATGCTCTGGAATGGCATTTGTTTGTGGCTAATGCATGGAATGCAGGACAGAGAGCCCCTGGGGAACAGGAGTGGGAATGGTGATAGCATAAGAGTAGGGGAAGTGTGGGAAGGGAAGGGGGAGAGAGGGGGAACTGATCACAAGGTTGAATATATTCCTTTTAGGCGTGTGAATAATGGAAATGTGGGTAAAGGGAGAGAAGGGATGATGTAAGATATGAAATAACAATAAAAATATATAATTCATCAAGGATGCATAAGGATAGAGAGGGAGGGGGAAAAGAGGAGAAGATACCAAGGGCTCAAGAAGAAAGAAAATGTTCTTGAAATGATGATAGTAACATATATACAAGTACACTTGATACAATTGAATTATGGATTATTATAAAATCTGTAAGAGCCCCCAATAAAATGATTAGTAAGAAAGGTAATAATAAAAAATAAAAGTTCTTCAGGTTCTTCTTTAGTGAAAGACTACATATTTCTTAACCACATTTAAACATCAACAACAATATTCTATGGACATTCTTTTAAAATTTAAAAGGCTTTAAAAAAAAAAAACCTAAGTCGATTCACTTTGAAAATCTTCTCATCACGTTTACCTTCCATTTTCCTTTCTTTTAATGTAACACATGCATCACTGTCTGACTGTTGGTAGGTGCCACGAGTTAGTTCCAACTTATGGAAAACGCAAGCCCAACAGAAGGAATCTCTGCCTAGTCCTGCATCATCTTCACAACTCTTCTAATGCCTGGGCCCATCACGGCAGCCAGTCTGGCTCTCCATCAGATCAAGGGTCGCCTCTTTCACTTGCTAGCCTCTCTACTTCCTTATTTCCCAAGTATGATGGCCTTCTTTGGGGACTCATCTCTCTTGGCATGTCCAAAGTAGAAGGGATGAAGTCTCACCAACTGCGCCTCAAAGGAACAATCTTTCTGCACTTGTTCTAAGACATATCTGTTGGTTCGTGTGACACAACTTTCAATAATCTCCCTCCCTAATTCAAACGCATTGATTCTTCTTTCATCTTCCTTATTCAAAGTCCGACTTTCTTAGGCACATGAGGTCACTGAAAGTACCATGGCTTGAGCCAGGATAGGTGGCCTGAAACATTAATCAAGTACAATGTGTATGGTGGTGGGCTTGTGTTTGGCTGCAAGCCCCCAGATTAGCAATTCAAGCCACCAGATGCTCCCCAGGAGAAAGGTGAGACTCTTGGAAACCCAAAGGAATTCTAACCTATCCACAGATTTGCTATGAATCAGGCTTGGTTTGATGGCAGTGAATTTAGTTTGAGAGCTTTATGGGAAGAACCATTATTTCCCCCAGAGCAGTAAAATAGAAGTTAGTCATTAGTCACTTTAAATAAAAGAAGATCATTTGTGGTCTCTTTTCCTCCTTTTTAAATTCACCCAAGGAAAACTTTTTCTGCAAATGAAGAAGAACCAAGGAAGGTCATTCTGGCTATTTAGCAGATGGGCAGGTTACAAAAGGGAATGCATCCCAGAATAACTTTTGACATTATTAACGTAAACAGAAATTGAAGCCACTCAAAAAAAGTTATAAAATATGCCATTAGATCTGTTAACCATAATTTGAATTGCAAAAAGTAACCTTAAAATTATAAGTGCACACAGTGATAAGTGGCATTTGATTTTGCATTTTCTTTTAAATTTTTCAAGGTTTCCACATTGTCATGAGAACTAGTCTACCTTTCATCTAGCTGTAAGTGCCCCTGACACCATTGATCAGAAGTGGTTGTCTAGCAATTCATTCCTATGCATTTATGAATGATTTGGACCTCCCTTTTTAAAGTGAGTGCTGGGGGATCTTATTAATCATTTTTAAAAACATTAATGAACAGATAAGCACATAGCCAGGTGGTGAAAATGGCAGCTACAGCAGAATGCAAAGCACCCTGACCTGACTCTGGAATGCAGCCAGTGCCCGGAGCAGGCAGGAGAGAATGCACCTGCAGTGACTTTGTCAATCAGGAAGGTTAAAAGGTCAACAAGTATCAATATAGAAAATATAAAACTCGTTATTCTTTGCTCTGATGACAGTCTTCAGATTCCTTAATTAAGAATACCACTAACAGCATGGGGAACTTCTCACCTCTGAGCAATCTTAATGGATCAAATGTCTAAGCATTCATGATCAGCAATTGCCTTTCCAGGGCTTGTAACCATCAAACCTTACATCTGTTGATAACAAGAGTTATCAACAAACTGAGAAAAAAAAACAGACAAGATCAAAGTTGCCTTTTCCTTTTATAGAAGGAAGTTCAGCCCGATTTAGCAAAAGAAACGTCATCCTACAATCAGAGCTGGCTTTAATCTTCGCTCTGTCTAAAAGAGTGACTGGATGGTTCAAATGCTTAATTTGCTCAGCTGATAACCAAAAGGTTGCAAGTTTAAGTCTATCCACAGACATCTTGCAAGAAAAATTTCGCAGGCCAGGAGAGAGGAAGAGAAAGAAAGCTGGACTGGTCCCCATGCTGACCCACAATGCTCAGAGAACAACGTCCCTGCAGGGAGCTAATGGGACATCTAGAGGATTGGGCAGACAACAATGGGACTTTTCAATGCTGTCTCCTTACTGAAGCAGAGACAGAGGACATTTCAGGGGTCACATGATAGGGAAGCAGTGCGGTCTGAGGCCCCCTCCCCCAAATTGGGCTAATAAGGAAGGGAGCATTCTTGGATGGACTCTCAGGATGAGAGAACTACAGAACTAATAGTTCCTGGGGGACATAGGAGAGTGGGGGGAAGAGGTGGTGTGCACAGGCTCAAGGATGGGGGAACAACAAGTGGTAGGGAATCAGTGGTGAGGAGAGACCTGGTGTGGCTTAAGCAAGGATAATGTAACTGAGAGGAAGTACTGAAACTGAAATGAAGGCTGAACATGATAGTGGGACAAGAGGAAGGTGAAGAAAGAGAGGACAGAACTAGGAAGTAAAACACTTTTCTAGTACTCCAAATATAGGCATGTACATATGCAAACATAATCAATGATGAGAAAATAATTCTATGTACATATATTTATAGGTGTAGTACTATGATTGCAAATGGACCTTGGGCCTCCACACAAGTACTCCCTCAATGCAAGAACATTTTGCTCTATTAAACTGGCATTCCATGATGCTCACCTGTCCGAAACGATCACTGAAGACAAATGGGTGCATAAGCAAATATGGTGAAGAAAGGCGATGGTGCCCAGGTATCAAAAGATAAAGCATCTTGAGGTCTTAAAAGCTTGAAGATGAACAAACAGCCATATAGCTGAGAAGTAGCCAAGCCCACACGGAAGAAGCACACCAGCCATTGTAGTTATGAGGTGTCAAAGGGATCATGTCTCAAACATTGAACAGGAAAAATCCACATCACTGTGTGCTCACCCTCCGAGATGAACACTGAGGACAGGTGGGGGCATGAGCAAGAGTGATGAAAAAAGACTGTAAGGTAAACAAGCTACCATCTAGCCAAGGAGCAACAAAGTCTACCATGGAAGAAGCACACCAGCGTGTACGGCCACGAAGTATGGAAGGAATCAGGTATCAGGCATCAAAGAACAAAAATTGTATCATTGTGAGCCCACCATCCCAATATGTTTGCTGAAGATAAATGGGTGCTGTGGCAGTCACGTACTCTGGTACCAATTTGACTAAGAGTGTAGGAGTGGAGTCTAGCCTGTTAATTGGGAGATAGCCAATGAGACCACTGCGTGGGCATGACTTCCTCTGAGAATTCTGGGAAATCTTGTGATATTTTCCCCATGGAGATGAGAGAACAGAGATTCAGTTTCTTGGAGACAAACTACTGACAAGATGAGATGACAGCATGCTGATAGATACTGATTCCTGGAGACTGGAGGAGCTGAGGGAGAAGCCACATGGGCTTACTCTGATAGATCCAACTTTTGGGGCCAGAGAAGTCACCTGGAGACTCCTGCCAGTGCTGAGATGCTTGGGAGGCCACGGGGAGACCCCTACCAGTTCTGAAATGCTTCTACCGCCAGTGGATACTGCTGATGAACCCCGAGCCCTGGAAACAAGGAGCCATGGGGAGACCTTTGCCAGTGCTGGGATGCTTCTTCTACCACTGGATACACAAGATTCTGCATTCACTGGTTTGTGATTGTCCTGGTGTCCTTGCATGTGCTTCGTGAGACTTTATAGATTGTTATCAGATGTACGGGGTAATATTGGACTTATGACCTTGGACAGGACTGAGTTGGGATGCTCTCTCAATGTTCCATTCCTCTTGTATATAAACCTTTCTCATATCCATATGCATGTTTATAAATTTGTTTCTCTAGTCTACCTATACTATACAGGTACATAAGCAAAGGTCTTGGAGAAAGCTGATGGTGCCAAGCTACCAAAAGATAAAGCATCTGGGGTCTTAAAGACTTGAAGGCAAACAAGCAGCCATCTAGCACATAGGTAACAAAGCCCACATGGAAGCACAGCACCCTGTGTGATCATGAGGTGTATCAACCATTAAGGAACAATAATCATATTATTACAATTGAGGAGGTGGGGTGCAGAGTGGGGCCCAAAATGCATTTGTAGGCAATTGAACATCCCCTTTCAGAAGGGTTGTGGGGAGGAGAGTCAAGTAATGATGAAACAAACAATATTTCTCTAGTTCTCAAAGGATTTCTGCCCGCATCTATCATGATCCCAATTATACCTTACAAATCCAGCTAGACTGCAAGAAGTATACTGGTATAAGTGGGAACTGGAATTACAGGAAATCCAGGATAGATGAAACCCTTAGTAGTCAGAGTTGTGATACCTGGAGGGTGGAGTGATGGTGTGGTAAAAAGGGGAACCAATTACAAGGATCTAGATATAACCTATCTGGAGAATGGACAGTGGACAAGTGGGCAATGGGAGATGTCGGACAGTGTAAGATATGACAAAATAATAATAATTTATAAATTTTCAAGATTTCGTGAGGAACAGGGAAGTGGAGAGGGAGGGGAACAGATGAAGAATTGATGTCAAGGGCTCAAGTAGAAAGTAATGAGGATGATGATGGCAGCTGGTATACGAAGATACTTGACACAATATATGTATGGATGGATGGGGATAAGCATTGTACAAGCCCCCAATAAAATGATTTATTTTTTTAAGAAGGCCTGGCAATCTACTCACAAAAATTTAAGCCACTGAACTCCAGTTGATCAAAAGTACACTATTATATGCCTGTAGATGCCAAGATTCTTAATCAAATCACAGCAACTGGCCATCATTAACACAAGAAGTGACTTAAGCTCTCTAAAGTTACTAAGTGAAAAATGAGAAGTTAACTTTTGTGCTACTTAAGTCCAAATTCTAAAACTTTGATGCCGCAATTTGCTTAATTCAATCACCAGCCCCATTAGACCTTTAGCTCACTGCCTGCACACCTTGCTAACCCTAACTGAAACAAATAAGAACTATCCAGACTTAAGAATTACATCACGATCCGATGGAAGTCAACTCAAACCGTGTGGACTCTCACATCTCTCTGCTTTCTTGCCTTCATCAGACTTTCTGCCTTGTAGTTTCACCAAAGTGTGACTCTGGCTTTCTTTCTAAACCAGGCTCCTTTTCTAAACGCTAGTAAATCTCCATAGTTTTCAGGAAGAATCCTCCAGTAAATCACGGTGATCTCACTTCTCGTAAACACTATTGCTCTTACACTCAGGAGTTCCTAGCTTCATTTTTTGTTGTGTTTTCACTTACTAATCTCTGTTGCTTTAGCGTCTAGGTGGTAAACTCCTTCACAACAGGGAATGCTAATACTTTCTGGCTCTCTTTTAACACCTGACATAGTACCAGTAGGTCAGGCTTCCATACGTCTGCTATTGACTCATGCATAGTTTAACGTATGGATGTCAGTACTAATTACCAAACATTTGCTTTCAAAACCTTTGCATTACTTATCAATTCCCAAACATTTGACCCTTTTCTGAATGTATATCACAGTCCAATAGCACTTTTTTCTTGGTATCTTGGTTTTTTTGGCTTTTTCCTGAGGCACTGACACAGAAAATTGCATTGGTTATACCACATCAGCTCTATTTTCTTAGATATGGTGCTTTGCTATATTTTCAACTATAAAGTTATACTAGTTTATTAATTTATCATCATAGTTTTAAATATGAGAAGAATTCAAATCCCAAAATTATAATATAGCATAAAAGGTAGTGTATTTTACACATAACTTTTATATATTATATAAATATTAATTAAGTACTTAGGGAATTCCAAGAGAAGCTGTGTATAGATGCATGGTGGCTAACTGTTAACACGTTGAGCTGCTAATCTGTGTCAGGCAGGGTTCTCTTAGAGAAATAAAACCAGGACACTAGTAATTCTCTTTATATATTTATATAGAGA
>PVJH01009091.1:69189-81809 GCA_004026705.1 Nesogale talazaci | reverse complement strand
CGAACTTACCAATGAGATGGTCTCGCATCTTGTCCAGCACAGATTCCATGTCTTCACGACTCAAGCTCTTGGAACCCACAAGGCCCTTCAGCATTCCAAACATGCCACCCAGAGCTCCCTTTGTAGTACTGCAGGAGTGCACACCAACAGCAGGCAGGTCAGAGCATCACGTCTAGGGCCACACATCCCACCCCACCCTCATCTAAAATAACCCTACCTAGGTTTAGTGGTAGTTTGACAGGCTTCATCATCATCTGAGCTGCAGTCCAGATCTTGAAGCTGCCCCCCAGGCCCAGTCCCTCGAATCTGGAGGGAGTTGGGCCAGGAATAGTAAGGGCTCTGAGGACAAAAAGCCCAGGGCTTACCCACCCACACATCTTTGGCTTTTGACCTTAGGAACCCTCTCGATGGAATTCACCCAATCATACAAACCCAGTTGGGTGCTGTCAAGTCAATCGTGACATACAGGGACCCCGTGTGAAAGAGCACAACTGCCCCACACGGTCTCTGGGTTGAAATTTTTAGATAGCTAGGAATCTAACAAGAAACTAATCTATAAAGCAGTACAAATAACTCAGTGCAACTCATTTGTGTGAGACAGCTAATACACTGGCAGTCCTTTGGGTCTTGAGGACCGCCGTTGGTTGAAATTTTGATAGGAGCAGATCAGGTCTATCTCCCACAGAATGTCTTAGTAGTTTCAAACCAACCATCCTCTAGTTAGTTAGCTGCCACCCTTAACCACCACAGCACTAGAACTTCTTTAGTTACAGCCTCACCGGTCTCCAGTTACTCGTCAATTTCTTATTACTGGTAACCTTCACTCTGCCCTGATGCTTCTTACCAAGTTGATGTCCTCAGGAAGGGCAACCTCAGGAGTTCCATTGGTGGTGGGAGTGCTATAATCCAAGACTTCCTCGTTGGCAGAGCCACCCAATGGCCACACTCGGGGCGCCTTTTTGCCTTTCTCCTTTGGAGCATCTGACTTCGAGGACTTGCTGCAAAGGGGTATGGTGAAAGTATGACTCTATACATGAACCAGACACAAGAATGTGGTCCCTAAATGGCTAGAAACAACAGGCGGTTGTGGAGAAATTCAGAACATGCTCACCTGGACTTCTCTAGACCCTTCCCATGCTTCTGCATGAACTCCTCTCGCTTCCTGCGAACCAGCTCTTCTTTGGAAAGTTCTACTCCATTCTCAACACCTACCGGGAGACCTGGCTTTTCTGCAGAGACAGCTTTATTGACAGCCAAAGTGTTGCTATCAGAACCTGTGGGGCAAAATAGACAATGAATGGAAAAATGTGTCCACACCCCACAGTAGAAACGCCTTAGCACTGATTACCCTTCCAAATCCATCGTCTCCAAGGAACCTAAACTCACCTTCCTTCTTACCCCCCTTTTTTTTGTTGTTTTTTGCTTTTTCTTTCGCCTTTTCCCCAGGGAACTCGATCATGGACTTCACGGGTTTCTTGGCCTTTTCAGAATCTTCAAATTTCTTCATGGTAGTAGGAGCGCGGAACTTACTGCTCTTCTCGGCTTCACTGAAGACAAAAGGAGAATCAATGATCTATCTAACCTATGCCAGTAGAAACATCAAAACCCAAACAATCGAAGGTGAGCAGGCAGCACGTTCAGGAGTATCTTTCACACAATTACAACCCTTAAGAGTGGGGGGGCGCGGGGGGGGGCGGCGCGAGAGACTTCTCACCGAAGAAGCCGAAGGAAGTCATTTTGAAAGTCAAAGGTGCCATTTAGTAGACTTAAAGCACTCTGCTGTTGGATCTCTGTGCGGTACTTGTCCCGAAACAGCCGGTGCACGTCATCTATCAATTTATCCACATAGGTCAGGGTGAGAATCTTCTGAAAGCCAACCTGTTTAGGGAAGAAGCAGAGCCAGCAGATGTGCTGACAGAAAGGACAGAAGCCAGCCCTCGCCAGGCCTCTCAAGACGGCTCAGCCACCTGGCCAGATTCCCGGGCTTGAGGGGCAGCCAAACTCTGACTAAGCCTAGAGTTTCTGCCCCCCTCCACCTTCATAGTAGTCTCAGTTACTTAACAATATATCACTAGTACACTTAACCTGGGTTCTTTTAGTAATCAGGGATATGTTGAGAGTGTAATCATCCCTCGAAAATACCCCCACTTACCACAAACACCAGCTCAAACTGGTTGTCCAGTTTATACTTGAGTGTGAGTGCCTCATGGGTGAAGGAGTTGTTACCTCCCCGTTCCTGGAAAAAAATGACGCCCCAGAGTTCACATTATCCCTAGAAGACCCAGACCTGGGCTCCTCTAGTGTCACCTTTGGGAAAGAACCAGACATTTCTCCCTAAGTCAAACCTGTCCACAAGACCAGGGAGAGGCTGGGGTTCTCCATACCATCCCCCTGGAGTGGAAATGAGACAACAAACTAGAGATAAGAGATAGATAGAGATTAAGTCCAGGCAGGTGGGAGCCATATGATCAAAGGTACTATCGGCTTACGTTTACACTTTTTTTAAAAAGAGTCGTTTCGCCCTCTCATCCACCCCTCAAAACAACAAAACCAACATGCTGAGGGTACAAGGAAGGGGGCGGAGGTGAGCGGGGGTGGGGGCACCGGCGGGGCAGGAATCGGGCTGAGTCCAGAGTCCCAGGAACTGGAGGGGTGTGGGCATCCCGATGTGAGGGATGGTCTGAAGTAAGAAGTGGGTGGAGTCCCGATTACCAGTGAGTGGTCAGTGTGAGAACAGGGGGGGAATAAGACGCGGCTTGGTCAGGGGCCTCTGAGACGCGAAGGACAGGGGACTCTGAGGGAGACCCCCGAGTTCTGATCCCGCGGGGGCGGTACCTGCAGCAGCACGGAACGAATCAGCGCGTTAACGGGCCCGGTGCATGAGTCACTCACGCCCTGGAAGCACCAGAGCACAAGGCCCCCTTTGGAGAAAATGGTGAAAAAGTCGAGCATGGCGGCCGCAGGAGGAGAGTCGGCGCCGCCAACTTAGGCCAGGATCACCACGGCTTCCTGCTGCGCCAGGCGCGGGACACGTCACACCAGCGGCCCCGGAAACCGGCTCAGCCGCACTTCCGCCCGGAGCCAAGGGCTCTGCCCCGCCCAGCTGTTGCCCCTCTCCGGAGCGTCTTGTAGTCACGCAAGTCTGACGTAACCACGATGCTAGCCAATGGCAAGTGAGGGCCGGGCCTGGGCAAGAGGCGTCGTGTCTATCGCGAGCATACGGTGGCCTATAGCGTTGAGGGGCGTGGGTAGAGGGGAACAAACGAGAAACGGCGTAGCCGCTGGCCAATCAGCGCGCTTCCCGACACCGTCCTAGGCGCGAGGCAATGACGTCTCCGGAACTAGCTTGTTCGTGCAAAGGTTGCGCTGCACCCAAGTGCCATGCCTCTGAGGGCTCTGCGGTCCGGCGTGTGCCAGGGTCTCTGGGCCCGGTGGTTCGGCACGCGCAGAGGAGGCTCCAGTCTGGGTAAAGTTGAGGGACTGCACGGGGTAGCTTGCCCTGGGGAAGGGCCCTCGGCCCGCAACGATGGGAAGACCAGAGGGGTCAGCTGGGAGAGAAGGGTGAGATTTGAGTTACTGGAGCATGAAGGGCCTGGGCCTACTGAAGAATGCTGCCCTTCTCTGGTGACAAATCCCAGGTCGTTTTATGACCCAGTTTACTACAAAATGACGGGGACGTTAGGGAGAGGCAGTTTCATTCACTGCAAAGTGTACTTTGCGTCCTGCTTTTGTGCAAAACGCCGTGCTTAGTGGAGTGGCCAGGAACGAGGGTAGAAGAGTCTGGATCCTGAAGGCGCTTGTAGTGTATCTACTGGATAGAGACTTGTCCATGTACCGCAAGTGAAACCAGTTCTAAAGAGAGAGTTGGCCTGTTAAAGGATGGTGTGTATTCCACACGGTGGGGGATGGGGCCGTGTTGAAGGGGAGACGTAATTGCTCCAGGGCAGGGAATTAGCGCACACCACCTACCTGCCAGCGTGTCAGCAGTCATATGAAAACTAGTGTGAGGTACGGTAAGGGCAGATAAAGTAAGGATTCACATACCCTGAAAAGAGTTCGGACAGGATATTGGAGATAGGGATCTTGGGGATTATCAAGTAAGATATGACATACAAAGAGATTGATTTGTTCCAGACATTTATTGAGTCCTGTGGTGTCACGTGAGGCTTCATGCTCTCAGCAAGAGTTAATCTTGGCAACCCACGAGGGGAGTTCTACCTTGCCCTATATGGTCACTGTGAATCAGAACCCACTCGATGGCAGTGAGTGTGGTTTGGGGTTGGAGGGTGCTATGAACGATGAACGGGCCTGGCTGCTAACCAGCACGTTGGTGATTGAAATCTATCCCAAGCCATCTCGAGAGAAAGGTGTAAACGTGTCATTGCGGGGACAGCTGAGCCTCTCAAACATTACAGGGAGGAGGGAAGGATCGTCAGAACCATCCATCAAAGACTGACTCCTCTGCAGCACCAGTCAGACTTACTTCTTCTCATCAACCATTGTAACTGCCCCTTCCACGCACACTCTCCTGTTCTGCTCAGTTCAACAATTTGTTGTAATGACCACAGAATGCACAGACCATACCCAAGATCATGGGTTTTACTAGGGAAATAACCAGTTAGAATTCAGGGTACAGAGCCATGACATATTTTTCAGTTGTGCCTGTAGGCATGACTCTGGCCCTGGCCTCTCAACTCTGCAGCCCACAATCTGCTCTGCCTCACAGTAAGTGCCCACAAGCAGCCCATTCTGTCAGCCAGCTTTCTGCCTGAAGCCATTCAGCTCTCACTCCACAGACCCAGATAGTACGGCGAGCTGGGTTATACTGATCTGCTTCTGCTACCACCACTTTCTGCCTGTGGTTGCTTGTTGAGAATGATTCGGTCTGCTCAGTCTAGGAGTGTCTCAGGGCAGGAACCCTGGGTCCACAGGCTGCACACACTGCCCTCCTGGCTCTTCTTTCTTGATGGTCAGCAAGGTATCTATCTCCTGGGATCGCAAAACTGACCAATCAGGATGGCAGGTGGGATGGCAAAACTGACCAATCCCCTTGTTCAGGTTACATATACCTTATTTGCATGGCTCCACCCATTCCTTTGGTTGGACTTCAGAGACTAAAGTTAAAAAACCTACGAAAGGAATCTACTACCCCAAACTCAGCCAATGAAAACCCTATGAAACACACTTCTCTGACCCACATGGGTCATGTTGAGCTGGAATCGACATCACAGCAATTAACTTGGTTTGGGTTTGTATTCATCATGGAGCACGTGTCAGGTACTGCACTAGGCCGGGGATTCAGTGTTGCAAAAGGTAGACATGATCCCTGCCCTTGTGGCTCTTACAGTATGAGGAAATCGCAAGTGAACTCAAAAGTTGGCAGGACTAAAGGAAAGTTGGCAGGCAGAACTATGAGACGGTGATAGAATCTGATGGAGCGTAGGGTTCAGGAAAAGTTCTGAAGAAATGATCCCTGCGCATACCATTAACAAAGAACGGAGACGGTTTCCTAGCAGCGAAGACGTGAATTTCCTGGCAAAAATAAGGACTAGTAGAACCCAGTGCAGAGTGGACAGAAGCCAGATTGTGCAGCGTTTGGGGATCTTCGTGTAATGGAAAGTCACTAGGGGGTTTTAAGCAGAGGGGTATATGATAAAGTAAGCATTGAGAAAAGCTCATTCCGGTTGTGAGGTTCGAGATTAGGAGCAAGGCTGGGGTAGATGAGAGAAGTCGGTGGGAACGTTAGGAGGCTTCTGCACACGAGGTGAGAGGAGGGCCTGGGGAGGCTTACTGAAGCCTGGGCATGCCAGAGATTGGGGGGTGCTGGGAGGCAGAGTCTTCTAGACTTGATGGGAGATAAGACCTGTGTGTGCGTGTGGTACTGGTGAAGGCTTTTCAGGAGGCGTGCTGCAGAGGGTGCTGCAGGTTGAGCCAGGCCAAAGCTGCTTGATCCAGAGGTCTGGCACATCCAAGTGATGACGACAACCCAGTTGGATCTACACATGTGGACTGGAGCAAATTGCTCAGTCTCCTGGCCTTGGGAAAGAGTATAGAGTCTTGGTGTTAGGAAGCTGTGGGGTGCGTGAAAGCAGAGACGGATGGCCTAGTCCACGCACGCAGTCAAACAGTCTGAGCAGGACGGTGGTGAGGACTGCCAGCTCACTCTATGACACGCACTTTCCCCTCCCCTACCAAAGGGAGAGGTACGGCCTCTTTGACCATAACTCATGTCCACAGATTGGGATGGGAAGGTGTCTGAGATGAAGAAGAAGATCCAGTCAATCCTGCCGGGAGGGCCCTGGGATCAGCTGTACGACACCAGCCACCTGCCCCCCGAACAGGCAGACGTGGTCATTGTGGGAGGTGGAGTGCTCGGCCTGTCTGTGGCCTACTGGTTGAAGAGATTGGAGAAGCAACGGGGTGCCACGCGGGTGCTGGTGGTGGAACGGGATCATACGGTGAGGTGTGGGGTAGGAGGGAGGCATGTGCAGGACAAGAAAGGTGACTTTGTTTTCTCAAGGACTGTGGGACCAAGATAGGGAGGTGGCGGTCAGCACCCAAGATTTTTGGACAATAAACTGATACTTTGTACAAATCAAATTTCACAATGTTAGACTTTTGAGATTCCATCCACGTGGCCCAGGGAGCCAGTATTCTCTCTATCGGCAGGTATCCTATACTCTTTTTAGGGTCCTTCTGAGGTGTGTGTACTTAAGCTGTTCTTACTTGTTACAGCTGGTAATGGCTACTTAGCTCAGATCCTTGTTCTGCAATTGGTAGATTTCAGTATTAAACTCCTGCCCTTGGAATTGTGGGCCACTACCCTTGTGCACCACCATGCCCAACCTTTTTAGAGAGTTTACCTCTGCCCTGTGTGACTGTAATACGGATTTTGATAATACTGTTCTTTTCAGACTGCTGGTTGACTTGCATATGAACTTATGCAAACTTATCTTAGTTTGTAAGATTCTTGTAAGGGACCCCCCTTTTAAATTAAGTCACTTAACTTATAATTTCCATTATCCTGTTCACCTCAACAGCGGTTCTCAACCTTCCTAAATGCCATGACCCTTTAATACAGCGCCTCATGCTGTGGTGACCCCCCCAACCATAAGATTATTTTCATTGCTCCTTCATAACTTTAATTTTGCTATTGTTATGGATCTGGCAACCCCTGTGAAAGGATCATTTGACCCTTCCCCTCCCCCAAAGGGTCGCGACCCACAGGTTGAGAGCCGCTGACCTGTAACAAGGTTTTGTGCACCTTGATGTTTCTTGTCTTCCCTTAGTACTCACGGGCCTCCACGGGGCTTTCTGTGGGAGGAATTCGTCAGCAGTTCTCCTTGCCAGAGAACATCCAGCTCTCCCTCTTCTCAGCCAGCTTTCTACGGAATATCAACGTACGTGAAGTCACATTTGGGGGTTGAGGTGGTGGCTCCTCTAGCCCACAGGAAGGAGCAGTTCAGCTGGCTAAGGGACCCCAGGAACAGCGCAGCGGTTCACGCAACAAGGAATCGGGGGCTCCTGCTTGTTTTTTAGCTTCTTTGATGAACTGATCTTCACACACAGGAGTACTTGGCTGTGGTTGATGACCCGCCCCTGGACCTCCAGTTCAATCCCTCAGGCTATCTCTTGCTATCTTCAGAGAAGGATGCTGCCGTCATGGAGAGCAATGTGAAGGTGCAGAGGTGGGTCCAGACTCAGCAAACTCCTGCTGCACCACGTCAGAGTTGGCCAGGCTATGGCCCTGTGCGGGAGGAGCCCAGTGTACCGGGAAAATCGACCCTGGTTATGGTTGTTTGGTGTCACTGAATCGATTCTGACTCATGGGGACTCTGAGTCAGAACAGAAAGGATCACTGCGCAGTCCTAGCCTGGCCCGCCACTGCTGCTGTGCTGCAGCCCCCGGTCGCAGCCCTCGCATCAGTCCGTCTCAGTGGGGCTTCCTCTTCCTGCTGACCCTCTACTGCACCTTTTCCAGGAACAGCTCTCCTGATAACATGTCCATCCTTGCCTCTAAGGAGCATTCTGACTGAGCCCCGGTGGCTTAGTGGTTGAGTGCGGGACTGCTGCCCACTGGCTTGGAGGTTCAAATCCAGCAGCAGCAAGGCTGGGTAGCTCCCACAACCACCAGAGGGCAGTGATGCCCCCCACCATAACAAAACAACCAAAATGTCCTTCAGGAGCATTCTAGTTGGCCAAGTGGATCAGTTCTTCTGCAGTCTTTCCTCTGTAGGGTCTGAATTTCACATGCACGTGAGGCCATTGGAAATCTGGGTTGCATTATGTGCACTTGGTCCTCAAAGGATTATCTGTGTTCTCTGACGCCTTCAAGAGTGTACAGAGGCATGCTGCTGCATGAGCACTGCTTGTGGGTCCCAGCAGACTGAAAGCCTTCGTAACGCTAATCTCTTTCTCATTTATCATTTTACATATTGGTACAGGGGTGAGACTATTTGCTTTGTGCATTGCGTTATAACCCTTACTAGCAACCAAGGTCTAGATTCAAATCCATACAGATCTTCAATTCCCTGGCAAAGGTGTTCTGGGACAGATGTGAACAGAATGCCATGTAGGTATTATAGAATGTGCCAGATCATAAGGATTATCTCTGGCATATCACAGACCTAGGAAATTAAAATTTCTAGGGTGGAGGAGCACAGCCAGTGTGCTCCTTAGAAGCAAGGGTCGTGATTTGGTCTCTCATAGCATGTCATCAGAAAGCACCAGTCCCGGAGAAGGGAATCACACTTGGTAAAGTAGAGGATTCGTCACAAAGAGGAGGACCCTAAATGAGACGGTTCATAGTCAGTGGCTGCAACAATGACCTCAAACAGCGGAACAATCACATGGATGGCACAGGACCAGGCAGGGATGGGTGCTCTTCTCCATAAGATTAACCGTGATCACCGTGAGTCCGAACCAAATTGATAGAAACGACAAAGAGAATTCTCTAGAAATCTCACTTCTTTTAAACAGGACCCTAAGATGGAGGTCATACTTTTCTGTAGAGTGAATATTTTTCGATTTTGTAGACCTTCCTTCAGTCCTCATCCCAGCCCCTCAACTCTGCCTGCTGTTGCCTCACAAAGCAGCCATAGGAAGTAAACAAATTAATGGGGTTGTGTTCCAATAAAAGGCTACAGAAGCAGGTGGTGGGCTGGATTTGGCTCATAGACCAACCCCTGCCCTAAATAATTTTAATAAGTCAGGGTGGGCATCTTTGTGCTGTGTTATCATGGTGGGAGACTTAGTCACAGGTGACCTCAGGACTGTTCTTGGGTGACAAAGATGGTTTGTATTTGACTACTAAATCCATCCAGCAGCACTACGGAAGAAAAGCCTGGCAACCTGCTTTCATAAGGATGACAGTCAAAGCCTCGTGAAGCAGTTTAATTCAGTGACGTACGGAGTGACCATGGCTGGCCATGGATAGTAATGTCACAATACTGTCCTGAACACTTCATAGGCCTTAACTCATTGAGTGAACAGAACATCCTCATTTTACATGAGTGCTCAGAGGAGGTGGTGCTAGGAATTGAACCCCACAGTCTGGGATGGCGTCACAGAGCAGTGTGTGCTAGTGTCCAGGAGTATAGTGCAGCGTGGAGAGAGGAGACCGGCCCTGGCAGGAAGAGTGAAGGGATAAAGGTGTGAAAGGTCGTGAGTATTTAGAGAGGACAAGGAGTGTGGCTGGAGGGGGGACAGGAAGGAGTCATGCGCGGAAGAAAGTTAACTCAGGGGCTTGGTCTTTCCCCATCCAGTAATGAGGAAAATGCTTAGGGAAATAATAGGTCACGATGTGGCATGAACAGGCCGGAATCAGTACACGTGGAGGGGTCCATGGTGCTCTCCCTGGGCAGACTCACCCTCTCTGACACATACACTGAACACGTATTTCTCTCAGGGAAGAAGGTGCCAAAGTTTGTCTGATGTCTCCTGAGCAGCTTCGGAACAAGTTTCCCTGGATCAACACAGAGGGAGTAGCATTGGCTTCTTATGGTGAGGCGTCCTTGGAGAGGTTATGGTACTTTACTGAAGATGAAGGGTTGCTGGGCCCCTTACCTGGGAAATCTCAGCAGCTTCACTTTCCTCCTGGGTTCCCTGCTGGGCCAAGCTGGTTCTCTGCCCTTCCACAGATGTGACTGTGGTCTATGTGACCTTCCCCTGGTTATGATCCATAGGGAGCAGTTGATGGAGGGCTGGGGGCTGGGGTGCTAGCCAAAAATGCAGAAAGGGGTTGCTCTTCTGCCCACACAAGTCCTCTGGTCATCACAGGGCTGGAGAATGAAGGCTGGTTTGACCCCTGGTGTTTGCTGCAGGGGCTTCGGCGAAAGGTCCAGGCCATGGGCGTCCTTTTCTGCCAGGGAGAGGCCACACGTGAGTCTGAGACGCCCCCACCCCCACCCCCCCCAACAATCCATTGCGGTGTCCTCAAGCAGGGCCTGCAAGGGTTGCAGGGATCAGAGTAAAATCAGCTCTGAAATGGAGTCCTAGGGATCCTAACTTGGCTGCCTTGGGCAAAAACATTTTCGCATGCCCCTGGCCCGTGTGTGCCCACGCTCATTTAGCGCCGCTCGCCACCTTTGCTTCAGAGTCTGTGGGCAAAGGTCCCTTCCCCCTGCGTTCCTTCCCTCGGAAACAGGGGCTCTCCCTCCCGTGCTGCTGTAGGCCTCTGGGGCTCATTCTCAATGTTCTCTTCGCCACAGGCTTCATCTCGTCCTCAGACCACATGGAGACAGCAAGTGGGGAGCAGGTCACTTTGAAGAGGATTCATGAGATCCACGTAAGTACCTTCCTTACCAAGTGGGTGGAGAGTGAAAGCGAGCGGCTCTCCGTGTTTCAGCTTCTCGCCCACCTTCCTGAATGGGGTGCTGGGACTCTGCAGCAACGTACCTCTGTGGCAACCAGCATCTGGCCAAGGCCACCCCGCCCGCGCCCTCTGATCCCTGCAGGTGAAGATGGACCACAGCCTGGAGTACCAGCCTGTGGAGTGTGCTGTCGTGATCAACGCAGCAGGAGCCTGGTCTGGGCATGTTGCAGAGCTGGCTGGGATTGGGAAGGGGGCCCCTGGCACCCTGCAAGGCATCAAGCTCCCTGTGGAGCCAAGGAAAAGGTGACTTTGCTCAGGGAAGCTGGGGAGAGGACAGAAAAGATGCTGAAGTTTGTGTGTGTGTGTGTGTGTGTGTGTGTGTGTGTGTGCGCGCGCGCGCACCCAAACACTACGGAGGGTTGGAGCCTTTGACTGTACCCCTGCTCGTTGCTGACCCCGCTGGTTACGACAGGTATGTGTACATATGGCACTGCCCGCAGGGACCAGGCCTGGAGACCCCATTTGTCGCAGACACCAGTGGAGCCTATTTCCGCCGGGAAGGACTGGGCAGCAACTACCTAGGTGGCCGTAGTCCCTCTGAGGTAACCTCAGTGGGTGGAGGCGCTGAGAGAGTCACAGAGCCTGGGTCCTGCAAGAACCCCATAATCTGAAGGGCTCCCGGTGTGTTCTTGCGGAGGAGCTGGGGTCTTTTCTCCCATCCTCTACCTTCGCGGGGATTGATAAAGTAGTCTCTGAGGTCTGGGTGCACCCCTGGATCCCAGGCCAAACAAGCCGCCTCCCACCTCTCACCTCAGGAAGAGGAGCCAGACTCGGGGAACCTGGACGTGGACCATGACTTCTTCCAGGAAAAGGTGTGGCCCCCTTTGGCCCAGAGGGTACCAGCGTTTGAGACTCTGAAGGTAACTGACATGGGGGAGGACAGGTGACACTGGAGGACCTCAGTCTCCTGGGAATTCCTCTCCACTGTCAGACTCCTGCCCCCTGACATCTCTCGGGCTCAGACTGGCGGGGTTGTGGCAGTCTCAGCCCGGGCTGAGCGTGAGCCTGCAGCCTTCCTCAGAACCAGGCCGGTGTGTCTGCAGGTGCGGAGTGCTTGGGCTGGCTATTACGACTACAACACCTTTGACCAGAATGGGGTTGTGGGTCCCCACCCCCTGGTTGTCAACATGTACTTTGCCACGGGCTTCAGTGGTCACGGGCTCCAACAAGCCCCTGCTGTAGGACGAGCTGTGGCCGAGTTGGTGTTGGAGGGCCGCTTCCAGACCATCGACCTGAGCTCCTTCCTCTTCAATCGTTTTTACTGGGGAGAGAAGGTCCAGGAGTGCAATATCATCTGAGCCGGTAAGCTCGGCGCTTGGCCCACGGTCTCCGTCCATCACCTTTGGCTCTAGTTTGGTCCATATTAGTCCCCTTTCCTGCCCCGTGCCTCACCCCGCAACCTCTTTCTCACCGTTCTCCCTCACAACCAGGCCATTCTACCCCACGGGATTGCATGTGGCCGACCACCAGCGCTGCCGGAGGCTCATGGGTGGGGCCCGAAGACTAATCTCTGGTCCAGACAGTTGCTGCCTCCCGAGGCGATCGGCTGACCCGAAAACTCAGGCGTCTGGAAAAAGTTGGGCCAGGACTGCTTCCTTTTGGGTACTGTGTGAGAAAGAATGCCACTGACTCTCCTGCCTGGTCCAGCTGAACCCAGAGAAAGGTGAGCTTGCTGGAGGCAGCCTGGACATGGAATATTGACTCACCTGTGTACTTTGTCTTCAGCCAATAAATGTGATTAACCCCTT